>PVJH01005982.1:0-53572 GCA_004026705.1 Nesogale talazaci | reverse complement strand
TTTCATATGAATTCACTCCCTAATTATAGAGGTGGATAAAGAGTAGAGCCAAAAAGATGAAAATCAGCATACCCGTGCTTAGCCAGAATAGTTTGACTATGACTGAATGGAACAGAATCGACATCTTTTAGTTTTTCAGTGCTTCTAAAACAGAAATAGAGCACCTGGATGTTTTTAGCAAATAATATTTTTTCTCACACAGTTTAGGAGGCTAGAAATCCACATTCAGTGTGAAGGTTCTATACCTGCTCTTGAGAGAAAATTCTAATACCAGCTTCTCTGGCTATTTTTTGGTGTTCTATAGGGAATCTCCATTTGGCAATATCTCCTATTAATGCTTACTTGCTCGTGTGCTTTTTCTGTTCCCTTTAGATCTCAAAAATAATTATCTCAAAATTTTCTATATACTGAAATGGTCTCCTTGGTATAAAAAGAGAAGCCTGTTCTCAACTGGTGTGGTAGCTACATAATCTGGTGCCAATTTGAGAGAATTATAAGTGAATGGGGTAGAGTGTGGTCTGTCAATCAAGATATAACCAATGAGGCCTCTCTGTCGGCATGGCCTTCTCCTGAGAATTCTGAGAACTGTGGTATTTCACTCTCTTAGGGGCAAGGGAAACTGTTCTCTAGTTCCTAAATGCTTCCTCTCCCCCCCACTCCCCCCACCACTATCATGAGTCACACAAATCTGGCTATACCAGAGGATGTACACTGGTACAGATAGGAACTGGAAACAAGGACAGATAAACCCCTCAGGACCAGTGTTAAGAGTGGCAATACATGAGGGTGGAGGGAGGGTGGAACCGATCATAAAGATCTACATATAACCCCCTCCCTGGGGGGACGGACAACAGAAAAGTGGGTGAAGGGAGATGTTGGACAATATAGGACAGGACAAAATAATAATAATTTATAAATTATCAAAGATTAGGGAGGGAAGGGTTGCAGGAAAGTAGGGGGAAATGAGTTGATACCAAGAGCTCAAGTAGAAAGAAAATGTTTTGAGAATGGTGAGGGCCACAAATGTACCAGTGTGCTTGACACAATGGATGGATGTATGAGTTGTGATAAGAGTTGTACGAGTCCCCAATATAATGATTTTTTTAAAAAGACAAGCTTTTAAGACCCCAGAGGCTATTCTTTCTGATAGCCTAGAATTATGAACTTCATTCACCACTTTTCTATAGCACCCATATCAGTGATCCCGTCATAAGGGCCTTCACTGAACAAGGCCACATCATAAGAACTCATTGTCCTTAGGTAGGGCTTACCGTTGTGTGAGGTCAAAACCTATTCTTACAGCTAAGGTATATAATCTGCAACAGGTGTGTTTAAAGTAAAGCCTGGTTCACATAGTGCAGTGGTTCTCAACCTGTGGGTCCCGACGCCTTTTGGAGTCAAACAATGCTTTCACAGGGGTCATACAAGTCATAACAATAGCAAAGTTCCAGTTATGAAGTAGCAATGAAAATAATTTTATGGTTGGGGATCATCATATGATGAACTGTATTAAAGGGTCACAGCATTAGGAAGGGTGAGAACCACCGACTTAGTGCGTTTTCCAACATCTTTGTGATGTAGCCTATGCAGTATGCTATATATCTTGAGAGGATAAGATCTATAGAATCCAAGTAACCTATAGTATTGGACTTCAGATTCAAGAACTGAAAATAAATTCAAACATGCCTCATTAGTCTTATAGTACCAGGTGTATTATCATCCTTGGGTGACCATAAAGTAAGGTGACAGACATCCCACTTTTTTTTTAATAATTTAACAATGTCCCCTGGCATTTTAAAATTAAAATAAATGTATTACAATACTATTTTTGCATTCTATGAAAATTTTTGTTGCTCCATATAGACAAAATTTTAAATCAAGAACCCCCCCCCCCCACATCCCACAGCCCATCAATGGTGTCCCGCTTAAAATCTGATCACTTTACCATAAAGGCAATATCAAGCTTTTTCTCTAAGGGCTAGCCACTCTCTTCACTCCAGCAGAGATGAGATCATCTTCGTTGAGACAGACACATGTCCTCCTTCTTTGGTTATAGACCCCCATAGGAGAGTATCGAATATCAATACAGTAGTGTCCACCAATAAGGATGACCATATGGCATTACCATATGGCATGAACTATTTGATACTCTCCTACTCCCCCTCCTAGTGAGCTGACATCTTTCCTAGAAAAATAGTATTTATGATGTTGATGTACACTTTAGAGAGTGATTGGGGTTATAAGCATTAGACAGTCTTATCATTTTATTGGCCTGATTGAATGGCAGCTTAGCCTAAGAAGCACTGTCTGTCTTTGACCTGGTGTTCACCTTTCTAGTGGTGGTCTGATACAATATTTGTCTTTTTGTGATTGTCCAACTTTGCTCAATATTATGGTTTTCACCCATGTCATTTTTAGTGACGTATAGCTTTCCATTGCGGGTATGTATCAAAGTTTTTTTTAAATCCATCTATTGATGGGCTTTGGAGCTGTTTCCAACTACATGCTATTGTGAACAGTGCTTCAGTGAACATGGAGGTGACAATGTCTGCTCATGGTCTGTCTCTTGGTTCTTTAGGTATACACTCAGCGAAGGTTCAACACCATAATTCTAAGGCTGTTATGTGTGGGTCTTCCTTATTTTCACAAGGGTCACAAGCACAGGCAATCGAAAATGGGTCAGCCACACCTGAGTCTTCAAAATGACATTTTTGATTTTTAACTTAATAATCTTTAGCAGCAGATGTTCCCAATACAATACTTCCTCTGATTTCTGCACTGTGCTTCCATGCACATGGATTAGAGATGCAAGTAAAATGAATTCTGTGACATTTCAACCTTGCCCTTATTTGTGATGATATTGTATATTGGTCCATTTATGAGGATTTGCATTTTCTGCATGTTTAGCAACCCTTTTACAGGGAGCTCAGTGTTGGGCTGTTCAACAAAAGCCAGGAATTCAAACCCACCAAGCTCTCCAGAAGAGAAAGAAGAGAGACAGTCTGCTCCCTTGAAGGTTAGCAAGCTCAGAAATCCTATAAAGCAGTTAAACTCTGTTCTATAGGGTTTCTATGCATTGGCGTAAACAGGATAGCTGTGACATTGGGTTGGCATGAGGGTTAGGTTGAAGACTATCACCTTTGATCTTCATCAATAAGTGCTTCAAAGTCTTCATTTTCAGCAACAAGATTGTGTCACCTGCTTCTCAGAGGTTATTAACAAGTCTGTCTTCAATCCTGATGCTGTGCTTTTCTACATATAGTTCAGTTTCTCATATTTGCTCAATATACACAATGAATATGCATGGTGAAAGGATATAACCCTGCCACAAAATTTTCCTAATTTTAAACCATTCAATCTCCTTTCTCCTTGAAATATGGCCTCTTGGTCTATGTACAGATACCACATGGAAACATTTAACTGTTCTGGAGCTTCCATTGTTCATAATTTTATTTATATTTTATGATCCACACACTTTAATACCTTTGCATCATCAATAAAATATGAGCAAATATCTTTCTTGTATGCTTTGTTTTCAGCAAGATCCACCTGACATTAGCATCGATTCCCTTTATTCCTTGTCCACTTTAGAATCAGACTTCAAGTTCTGGAAGCCCCTGTTTATGGGCTGCTGCAGCCATTTTATAAAAATTACGTTCAGAAAATAGTAGTAATGTTACTATTGATAATTTATGCATTATTTGGGGCCTCCATTTTTTTGGAATGGGAATGAATATGGATGTCTTCCAGCAAAGACAGGTGAGCACCTACAACATTGAATCACTGAATCCCTTTGGTGTTGCACTTTAGTTGGTATTCTGTCTATTCCGAGAGCCTTTTTTTCCAGCATAGATTTCTGTATTCCATACCATAGATTCTTGATTATACAGTACCTTCTGAAGTGATTGACTGCTGACAAATTATTTTGGGCACAGTGACTCTGAGTATTATTTTCAATCTACTTTAATACTTCCCAGGTCATTCAATATTTCTCTAATAGAGTCCTTCGATATTTCAACCTAAGGCTTGATTTTTTACAGAATTTTTTAATTGAGAAATCCTGAGTGTGTTCTTCCTTTTTATTTTCTAACTAGAGGCCTTTGCACATGTCACTATAATATTTTGTTTTCTCAAAGCACCTTTGAACTCGTGGTTCAGAGCTTCAATTTCATTTCTTACATTTGATTTAATGTCTGTATTTTCTAGAGCAAGTTTCACAGACTTTTTTGACATTTATTTTGGTCTGTTCATTATTCCCCAACTTTTCAAGGACATTTTCCCCCTTCATATGCAAAGTCCTTAATGTCATTCCACAATTTTTCTGGTCATTGATGTTCAATGTGCCAAATCCATTCTCAAGATGGTTTCTAAATTCAAGCAGGATACCATCATATTTGTACTTTGGCTGGAATGAACTTGTTCCAGCTTTTCTATTTTTTAATATTTTATTTTATTATTTTTTAAATCTTTTTATTGGGGGCACGTACATCACATCACAATACACACATAAATATACCATGCCAAGCCCCTTTACATGCCTGATGTTGTCATCATTCTCCAAATCTGTTTTTCCACTTGAGCTATTGATAGTCACTTCTCATCCCTTCCCCTCTCCACTCCCCTTGCCTAACACCCCTCATTACTTTATAAATTCTTATTATTTTGTCATATCTTATGTTGCCCAATGGCTCCTGTTGCTCACTCCTCCAATGACTGTCCTCCAGATAGGAGGTTATGTGTACGTCCTGGTGATTGGCTCCACCTCTCTACCCTACCTTTCCTTCACCCATCTGGTAACTTCACTCTCACTACTGGCCCTGAGGCGTTCATATGTCCTTGGTTTCCTGAAATTCCAGTTCCCAGCTGTACCAGTGTACCTCCTCTAGTCCAGCTGGATTTGTAAGGTAGAATTGGGATCATGATAGTTAGGGGAGGAAGCCTTCAAGAATCAGAGGAAAGTTGTATGTTTCATCACTACTTCACTACACCCTGACTGGTCCTTCTCCTCCCCATGACTGCCCTGTAAGGGGGAGTCCAATTGCCCACAAATGGGCCTTGGGTCCTCACCCTGTTCTCCCCCTCATTCGTAGTGATGTGATTCCTGTTCTTTGATGCTTGCTACCTGCTCCTTTCGACCCCTCCTCATCACATAGGCTGGTGTGCTTCTTCCATGTGAGCTTTACTGCTTCTGCGCTAAAAGACCACTCATTGACCTTTAAGCCTTTAAGAACGCAGATGCTTTATCATTTGCTAATTCGAAGCATCAGCTTCCTCCACTCTGTTTGCCTCTGCACCCATTTGTCTTCAGTGATCATATTGGAAGGTACAGCACATATTGATATGATTTTTGTTCTTTGATGCCTGATACCTGATTCTTTCAACACCTCATGGTCACACAGGCTGGTGTGCTTCTTCTATGGTGAGCTTTGTTGCTCCGGAGCTAGATGACTGCTTGTTTACTCTCAAGTCTTTAAGACCCCCAACGCTATATCTTTTGATAGCCAGGCACCATCAGCTTTTTTCAGCACTCTTGCTCATGCCCCCACATGTCCTCAGTGATTGTCTCGAGAAGGTGAGCACACAGTGATATGTTTTTTTTCTGTTTGATGCCTGCAACCTAGCTCTTTCAACATCTCGTGGTCTTACTTGCTGGTGTGCTTCTTCTGTGTGGCCAGCCATCTAGCTGTTCTGCTTTTCTTTGACTTCATTTTGAACTTGCAGATCAGTAATTAATGTTCTCTTTTACAGTTGGCCCTTGACTTTGTGCTGACTAATGACATTGAGCTTTTTGACTGTCTCTTTCCACGGTGTTATTTTTTTATTCCTGTGTATAGTTGCCATTTATGTTGTTTAAAAAAGATATTTGTAATGAATAAATTGCTGGTCTTGCAAATTCTATTATGTGATCGCCAGTGTCATTTCTATGAAGTGCATATTTTCAAACTGCTGAGACATGTTTGTTTCCTACATTCACATCACAAGCACCAGTAACTCTCAATTGTTATTGTAAATGACCAGAGATGCAGAGGAATGAGAAGTACATGGAATGAATCTGTAAGAAAATAGAGGGCTACAGCTTGCTCAGGTGTGTAGCCAAGAACTGAGCTGAGTCTTTTCTTTTTATTGATATTCAAATTTGGAAATTTGTGACTAGTTGCATATACTCAGAATTTTTAAAAATTTGATAAGCAACCTGCATGGAACAACATTATCTAAAATACCAGGTGCCGTAAAAATATAATTACAAAGCGAAGAACAGAGACCAAACAAATTCCAGAATAACACTCTCTATCAAGGACATCTCCTTGATATCAAAACACCAGTTTGCAGATTATTTTGACCTTGAATGTGTATCCTTGAAGTTTTTATTTGCATCCAAGTTCTAGCCCTGCTTTAAGCTACGCTCAATGTGTCTTCATTCCATGTTCTATTAACTTCAGACCAGAAGTTGGTATGAAACAGCAACACAAAAACATCTGTCTTTTTAACTTTGGCATTTGTGATTGATATGGGAAAATATAAACTATAGAGGAAACTAATATAGTTTGGGTAATCAAGTAAGTCTCTCTGTGAATAACTTTTAAATGATGATAAATTTGATTTGCTAATTTTCCTTCCAAAAAGGTTTTCGGTGTGAGGTTGGGAGAGCTTTATACCCAGAACGAATGGCATCTGAGAAAACCCTAACGACAGACTCTTTGCTATGTTGCAGAAACTGAAAGAATACCTACATAGCTAGAGCATAAAAAAGCCAATACATGAGGAGCAAACAACAATGTTGAGGAAATTGTCAAATACCTTATTATGCAGTATGTTGTAAGCCAGAATAGAGACGTTGGAATTTGTAGGTGTTATAGAAATCCACTTAAAAGTCTTGAGTAAGATAGGCAAATATAGGAAAATCAGCCATGAAGACTGTTACAGATATCTAGTTCTCAACAGGAGAAAACCTACAGTTAGAGAAGTGATGATGCTTATATCAACCAATTATGAACTTAATATGTGCTAGGAACTGAATGTGGGTGAATTTCTTCTGATAAAGTAGACACTTGTGATTAAGCTAAACCAGATTTGTATTTAGATAATGATATAGCTAGGCTTAATTTGAAACAAACTTTCAACTTAGGCCCCCCTACCCCTTCACTGAGGTGGAACAAAGAGGATTCAAAAGGACAGGATATGATATTTTGGAGAGAAATTTGTAGGGGCATGACTGATGAGGTTCAAGGACAAGGGGGAAGTTAATAGTTATTTGTTAATGATAAAGGCAAGGCAGTTCTTGGAGTGTCAACTTCAACTTAAATCACTTTTTCGTTTAATAACTGCTTGAAGTAGATATTATCACCATTTCATGGATTCAGAAAATACGAGTAGTAAAGTATAAGTAACATGTCAGGCAACATAGTTAGTAAGCAGCAGAGGCTAGAATGCAAATCAAATGATGTTTGATTTCAATTATATTGTTTCCTTTAACATGCTATTACATGCTTACTAAAGTAGCCCTGGTGGTTCTGTGGGTTAGATGTTTGGCTTTTAACTGCAAGGTCAGGGATTCCTACCCGCAACCATTCCTGAGGTTGTCTACTCCCTTAAAGATTTCCCTTCAGAAACACTACATATATAAGGTCATTATGAATCAGAATTGACTCTACAAATATGTGTTTGGTTAGTAATATGCACTGATAGAATAGTCAGTCTCCTTTATTGCTATATTTAATGTCTTGTGAAAGACACAAAGAAAATGCATAAATTGATGAATGAACAACTATTAAAACAATCAGTAACTGTGAAATTACTTTACAAAGGGTAGCGTAAAGGTAAGTATGTTGTTGCTGTTGTTAGGTGCAGTTGAGCTGGTTCCAAATCATAACAACACGTTGTACAAGATACCTGTGTCGCTCTCAACACTGTTTTTATGTTTTGAGCCCATTGTTGTAGTCACTATGTTAACCCATCTATTGGAGGGTCTTCCTCTTTTTTCCCTCTACTTAACCAAGCATACTGTCTTTTTCCAAGGTTTGATGTCTCGTGATAACATACAAAGTATATGAGCATACTTGCTTAAATATTTGCAATTCAACCATAACTGTTCCCCAAATAAAGCTTCTGCTGTATTGTATGCAAGTAAGAATAACACTGCTTGCAAATATTAGGAGCGTGGTGAGGATAGGTGCAGCATGTCTCCAGGGACACTGTGAATAATATTCACTAGCATTCTCCGGAAAAGGGAAAATGATGTATCAGGAAATATATACTTGAAGACCGTCTGCACTAAACTTGTTCAAAAATAACTCGCCTTCAATTCTAATAATTAGATACTCATTTTGTTTAACAAGCCCCTTTTATAAATGTAAATTGAAGGTTGTGCTTCATTCATCTCACAATCAATTGTAATACCTTTAGAAATCTAAGAAAATGGGATTTCTGATTAGGGTGAAAGGGGAGTGGGGCTGTTTTGTCTGCGGTGGAGGTGATCTGCCAGGAACACCTATATGACAGCTAGAGAGCAGCAGACACTAATTTCGTTTTTAATTGAGGGGACAGAAGAGCTACACAGGAGGTGAGAATGACAAAGACATACCTTGTTTACTCTGCACGGTCAATAAAGCACTGCTATAATTTGGAGAATATGGAATTAAGTCTAGAGAACGTACTATTGTAGCCTTTGAAACTAAGCTGTCCCCAGATTAATACATTCACATCATTCAAACTTTCCATTTTGATTTCTCTATTCAGTCTATTACTATGAACTAAATTAGAAAACAGATGGCAATACAATGCTGCAATCTACGTAGAGAGGAGAGGAAAAGAGGGAAGGGGGGAAAAGGGATCAAAGAGAAAAAGGAGACAAACATTTGCATCCTTCATTTATCCTTTCTTAACTTAGTGTATATATCACAAGACATCATTGGAGAGACCTTTGTCTTCCTGAGATTTGTAATGCACTCTCCACAAATTTGGATTATTGGCTAATAAATTGTACACCCACGGGACAAGAGATTAGAAAGGGAAGGTTTGATTAAAGTGTCTGTATAGCTAGAGATGGATTTTTTTATGGGTTCAAATGACACCCCCCCCCCAAAAAAAAAGAATATTTGAGTAGCAGGATATAAAGAACCAGAAAGTAGATGGGAGATAAGGACTATAAACGGAGAAATAAGGAATGTACTGTGGAGAGGACTTGACTCTATTCTCTCATCTTTTTACCTCAGGATTTACACTATTTGCAGTCAGTGAGTTATTTGCCTTTTGTCTGAGACTTGCCTTTTTTGATGGAGTCCTTTTTGTGTTTGATTCCCCAAATAACCTATGAGGTTTCTAAAATGTGGGTAATATAAAATATCTTGAATTTCACTTTGAAGAGTCAAGTGATGGTATTGACAATTTAAATAAACCACTGGAATAGGGATCTTCCCAAATTAAGAGTTAAATTGATATTTTTGATTTGAAATGCTTTATAAAACATGCAAGAATACAAGGGTCTTCAATATACAAATGAGCTGTCTTTTGATATTTATTCTTAAAACAAAGAACTTTGACTATGTATTTTTTGTAATGACTATGTATTTTAAAATACATGACTCCACTCAAGAGACTACAGCTACTCTACATCATACAACAAATCCATCAAGGGACCTGGAGAATTCACTCTTAACTCAGCAGGGCATCCATATCACTAACATATGGACCACATCATCACCAGCTCCACCACGCTGGAATGCAACTTGTGGAAGAGATGGTGATGTCCTGGGGTAATGAATGGGAAAACAATCACAGTTGGAGTTTTGTTTTCTTTTGTGTTTTTACTCACAGCACTGGTCTCATTATCTTCATTAATTAGCAACATTTAACATTCTACAAACATCTGCAGGAACACTTAGTTGTTCTCCTTAAAATCATTTTGACTATTTAGAATATGTGAGAGCATTGTATCTTAGAAGTGGAGCACAATAGCTATTTGGGGCTAATATAGAAATGGGAAAATTAATTATATGTGTAGTTGACCAAATAATAGAGAATAAACCTTACTTTTAAAAATAGGAGTATTTTTTCCAGTGATTTTATTGGGGCCTCTCACAGCTCTTATAACTTTCAATGAATCATCATTTCTATCAAGCATATTTGTACACAAAAATAGGAGCATTTATGCAGTATCAACAGCATTATTCCAGCAAGGATTTTAATGGGACCATCAAGGTTGATGTATGAACATTGATCTAGAAATATAATAAAAATTTGATTTCTTGGGGAAAGCTGAATACTATAGTGCCATACTATAGGTTCTTCCCACAGAGGTAGTGATTTCTGTGTATTCCATCTAGGGAAATCCACGTATAGAGTCACCTTTTGTGTTGTTGAAGAAAGATATTTGCATTAACAAATTGTTGGTTTTGTGAAATTTTAATATGAGATCTCCAGCTTCATTTCTATCACCAAGTTCATTTTCCCCATTAGTGTTCCTTACATTTTACTTCCAACTTTTGCATTCTAGTCATTAATTACTCAATGTCGATTGATTGCACGTTTAATAAATGTCCGACTGATGTCCTTAAGTCCTTGGTATACTTCTTCAATTTCTTCATCACTAGTTTTTGTGGTTGGTGCATAAAACTGAATAATAGCTGTAGTGCTTGGATTTTTTTGAAGGTGGATAGATATAATCTGATCTCAGATAACATTTCAGTTCATGAGGAATTCAGCAGGATTTTTCTCACAATGAATGCTACACAATTTTTCTTCGTGTTATTCCTGGCATAGTAAACCATATAATTTTCTGATTCAAAATGGTCAATGACAGTGATTTTCAGCACACTAATGCCTAGGATATCGTTCTTCATGTGTTCCATTTTATTTTTGTTCACGTCTAGTATTCTAAAATTCATAATTTGCATATTCCAAGTTCCAGTCATTAGAAGAGCTTGCCAGCTGTTTGTCATAAGTTGTGCCCATCAGCAAATAAAGATTCTGAAGGCTATACTCCTAGAGGGTTTTCCAGGCTCACACGATCAATATTGGCTCCCCTATAAGAAATGATCTCTTTTGCAGTCACATTTTGGGTGCCCTCACACCTGATCTGCTAGCAGTATCCAAGATAATGTTCTGAAGCCTTTGTTTAGGTTTTCAGTATTTGAAATGTCTCAAAGCTATGCATAAGGCTTTCAGCAGTTTCTTCTCCAAAGCTGCGAGCTGAGTTCTTCTGATTGTCTCTTTGTCTGGAGGCTCTGCTGACATCTGTTAACTTTGGTTTAACTTACTAGCATTTGGAAGACCATTGATAACACTTCCAGTATCACAGCAACACACAACTCACCACAGTATAACAAACTGACAGAAAAGTGGTGGATTCATATTTGTGCAAAGAAAAGTGACCCAACATAAAGTGCAAATTGTAGAAAGCTATCCTTGATACAGCACACAAGTAAGGTTTTGCTTAAGATAACCCAACAACAGTTGCAGCAGTTGCATTGACAGGGAGATTCAGGCCAGATTCAGAAAAGGATATGGAATAAGAAACAAGAGATATCATTATGTATGCTACATGGATCTTGGCCAAAGGCAGAGAGAGACTACATGAAAGAGGTTTACTTGTGTTTCATTGGCTATACCAAGGCATTTCACTGTGTGGACCACAATCAACTGTGAATAACTTAGAGAAGAATTGGAAATTCCAGAGCACATCATTGTGCTCATTAGGAACTTATACATGGATTAAGAGACAGTTGCTTGGTAAAGTGGCAGTGAAAAAGAGTATGGTCCTCAATGTGATGGATTGATACCGTAACTGCAATAATGTGCTTACGCATGGGAACAATTATGGGGATGGTGGCCGACCAGGCAGTGCTTTATTCTGTTGTGAATTAAGGTAGTTATGGGTCAAAACCAACTCTGTGGCACATAAAATAAACAATAATGGAGACTGCATTGATACTGGCTTATAAAATGTCTTCAGATAATTCTGGGTAAAAATTGACTCTACTGTGGTTATATGTTGTGGTTGGTATTACGTGCTATCTGATCAGTTCTAACCCATCACAACCAGATGCACACCAAAATGAAACTGTGCATGGACCTGCGACATCCTCACAATTGTTCTCAGACCTGAGCCCATTGATGAAGCCACTCTGACAATTTTTCTCATCACCACCTTCCTTTTCCCCACTCTTCCACTTTACAAACATGATGTCCTCCTCCAGGGACTGGTCTATCCTGACAATATTTCTAAAGTATGTAAAGATGAAGTTTTGCTATCCTTTCCTCTAAGGAGCACTCTGGCCTGACTTCTACTATAAATAGGTTTGTTCTTTTAGCAGTCCATGGTGCTTTCAATATTCTTCACCAGCCGTACAATTCAGACTCATCAATTCTGATTTTATCTCCTTCATTCAATGTCTGACTTTCACATGCAAATGAGACCTCTTAAAATACCATGGCTTGGGTCAGGCACCCCTTGGACCTCAAAGTAATATCCTTTGCTTTTCAATACTTTAAAGAGGTCTCATGCAGCAGATTTACCTAATGCAACAAGTCTTTTGCTTGCTTGACAGCTGCTTCCTCGTCCACTGATAGTGGATACAAGAATTTAGAATCTTTGACAACTTCAATCTTTCCCACATTTATCATGATGTCACCTGTTGGTCTAGTTTTAAGAATTTGGATCTTCTTTACATCTAATTGTAATCCATATTGAAGGCTACAATCCTTGATATTTATTAGCAAGTGCTTCAAGTCCTCCTCATTTTAAGCAAGCAAAACTGTGCCATTTTCATAGCATAGGTTTTGAATAAATCCTCCTCCAAACCTACTGCCATATTCTTCTTCATAGAATACAGCTTGTCTTGATTATTTTCTCAGCATGTAGACTGAATTAATATGGTGAAAAGATACAACCCTGATGTACATCTTTGTTGTTTTTAAATTATGTAGGATTCCCTTGTTCTATTTGCATAACTGCCTCTTGATCCACATATGATTTCCACACAAACATAATATAATGTTCTGGAATTCTCATGCTTTTCAAAGATATTGATATTAATAACAACTTAATTCTTTGGAATAGTGAAAACACAAGTAAACATCTTTCTACGCTTTTATGCTTTCAGTCAAGATCTATCTGACATCAGGAATGATATTCCTTATTTTACCTGAGGTCATATAAATGCATGACTTTAATTAAAATGACTTTGGGTTACATTATTTGCTCTTGTAATAACATAGGCTTCACTATGTCACCTTGAAAGAAACATATATAGCTTATGATGATCAAACTATCTTTAATTTAATTGAAAATGTTTTTATGGAAACAAACTAAAACAAACGTTTTTGGTTTTGTTATTCTCTGAAGTTTATGGCATTTATACAAAGTAGCTGAGTTTGTTAATAGTTCACAACTATTGTTTCCTCATCCACATACATTTTCATAAGAAACATGGTATACCTCACTCTGACATTATAAAATATTTCTCACTGAATTAAATAATCCATTGCTCAATTCACTGCATAAATTAAAAGTTGACATTCTATTTTATGTGTTCACAGCTTGAACAAGAAAAATTCTGTGGGAGAAAGAACATTCAAATGAAATCAGAGAATGGATAAGAATGCAATATGAAGAAATCAACTTTTGAAAAGCTAGTCCACTTAAATTCTGCAGTTTGTTGTTCATTTCTTCAAAATGACAAATTGCAGCCGTCATTCCTGAAATCAAATGTTAGCTAAAGAATATATTTAACTACACTTATCAAAAGTTAAGAGCCCTGGAGTCCTGGTGTTGTAATAATTACATGTTGGGCTGCCATCTACATGGTCAGCAGTTCAAAACCGCCACCAACTGTGTGAGAGAAAGACGGAGTCCTCTACTCCCTGAAGACGGACTCCAAAACCCATCTGAGTAAGCACTGACCACATAGCAGTGAGTTTTGTTTGGATATGCTTCAAAGATTTAATGGCTATTGCTCAGAAAATATAAAATTTATTATAGTCACAGTGCAGTGCTTTGTTTTGTAGTAAACTTATTTAAAATGAACTATTATTTGGTACTTCATAATTAAAACATCAATCTGATCCATATTCTTTCATGAAGTGACTCTTTTAACAATTTTATATTTTGAAAGGAATATCATCCTAATTTAAATAAATAATATTTATGTATCCTGGCTCCCTACCTGCTAGAGTTGATGAACTACCTCCTGGGCCATGAACCTTGCTGCTGCAGCAAGGACCTCGCCTTCACACACTTTCCTTTAAATATCTCACGCCCTGAGGTATTTAACAGGGCAAGGTTTCCCTGGGCTACTTGCTAGATCATGGGACTCCACCTGGTGTCTTTCTCTCTCTCTCTCTCTCTTCCCCTCCCCCTGTTTGCAACAATAAAGCTCTCTGACTTAAAAAAATAGATAAATCCAATCTGGTTCAAGTCTGGCTTCTCCTGACTTGTTAAGACTGATGAACAGGAAGTAGGATGATGAAGCAGAAACAGTACGGGGCACAGGCTGGTGGATGCAGAGGCCCCGAATCGACTAAATAAATCCACCAGCAGTCATCCACTGACAGATCTTGGGATCAAAAACTGATGCAACAGATGATTAAGGAACTGTGATTCAGCTCAGGTAGAACTCAAAGGGCCAAAGAGCATGTAACTCCACCCAGTCTCTCTTGCTTATACTTAAAGGCCTATGACACCAATGAGGTATTATCAGGCCCCACGCCAAATAGTAGTTTGTGCTCCATCCCTACCCTTAGCTAAGAGTGCCTGGTTGACATAATCTCTAACTATCACACCTTATAACATCACTATGCCTCTTCTCTTTATTCTTATTTCTATATTTGTGAGCCTTTCTCTCATGTTCCTTCTTTAGAATTTTCATAAGCATAAATTCAATGCTATGATCTGTAGCCTCTCTCTCTCTCTCTCTCTGGTAGCTTTCACAGTCTTGTACTTATTTTGTACGTATCTCTGTAATCACTACAAAACTCCAGTGAGTTGGTGAGTCTGGATTCCATAAGGATCACCCAAAAAATGCCTCAGCAACAAGTAGTTCCCAATCAGGTGTTTCCTGTGTCTTCACTTTAAAACATTCACAGCCTGATGATGCCAATAGTACTATCACATCAGTAGTATATCCTTTTCTTAATTCCCTGTATGCATGGATTACTTCCATACAATACCAAGTTAAAATTAATGTTGAGCATTACTTACGATATTGGTGACATCATTTCTCCTCTTTAAGTCTCAGTCACTTCATCTGAAAAATGAAAAGGTTTCCCTGAAGGTTCTCTAAGGAACTTTTCAAGTATGACATTCTATGGTTTCATTATTTTAACCATTAATATATGTTCAGATATTGTGAATGCAGATTAATTTTATATTTAATATGAAATATTTTCATATCCAGATAACTAACAGTTTTTACATTTATTCTGAGTTCGTGAATATATCTTTCTAATTGTATGTGTAAGGCAAACTAGAGTAGGAGTTTGAATTAAAAACAAAAAAGAGTACCAGAAAGCATGCTAGCTTTCTATATAAAATTGTCTGCATATCTCTATGCTGACAAATCCCAGAACTCTTTATATTATTAAATATGAACAGTTATCATATCTCACAGAGATAAAAGGAACTGCTTTCTCCAAAGAACCTTTAAGGAGAACTTTATAAAATTATAACCTGAAATGGCAACTTCGGTTCAAATATGATATAGGTCATGAGAATATAGCTCCATATATAGGCTGATGTTGCTCATTCTATAGTCACAATGAATTTTGCACTCAGAATACATTAATGTCCTAAAGGCATTCTACCTTTACTGCCACATTTTCATGATAAACAGATATTACTCAAAGTAAGATTCATAACTGATTTTTATGATATATATGTCATATGGCCTAGACATATTGCTTGCTTAAAACAATTATCGTGTGGCAATATTGATGAAAATATATGAAAACAACATGCATGATGTTCATAATTTATTCTAATCAACTGCTGAAAATTTCATATACTCCCTTTTTGAAAATTCTCAGATGCAAAGCACAGCACATGGCAGCACATCTTCTGTCAATTTACCTCCACCTATAAAGATGAATGATAAACTATGAGAATGCATTTTATGGTAGCAAATAAAGTGTACCTTTCAAAAAGACTAGAATAATTTTCTCCCTCAGATTGCTCTTTTACAATCTGACCTTGAATCCTAACTGTCGAGGACTCTTGCATACAGAAGCAGTAAATTTTGTAGGCATACAGCTTAACTGTGGATTTAACATTTCTATCCTGTCAATTGAATCTTTTATTATATAAATCATGGAGTGGTACAAATCCTAGGAGAATTAAAATTACGCTTACTTGCTTTTCTAATCCATATATTAAATAGGAGATTCCCATATGTATAAAGGTTCATAATTAAAATAGTTTATGCATCAGATAGCAGTGTACACCAAGTAAGTAAGAAAGGTGAGCTGGTTTGGGATGCATGTTTCTTTAAAAAAACAAAATTATAGGATATTATACTTTCTCATTGCATCATGGCCAAGTAGTAAAACTGCATGTCATGATCTAATGTTATGTATTCATCTATCCATATTGCTACTCTACTTAGAAGCCAATGAGTATCATTGCAGAAATATGGAATTCTAGATTTTTCCATGTTTCAGGTTTTTTTGAGGGTTCTATAACATTGCTGCATTCTACATGGCATTTCAAAAATTCCATTCACAATGTGAAAGCTTCATAAAATTTCAGCACACTCATTTTCTGAAAGTAAATCAGTTAGGTATAAATGTATCTATAATGCTGTTGGAAGAACATTATGCCTCTATGATATTCATATTTTGTTGTCAGTATCGTGTGTGTGCTTGCTTGTTTATTTGAGTTAGCCTGTGATGGCTAAGAAGCCATGACCTTGCTTATGAAGTGCCTAAATATACTCTGAACTAAAAGAGGATATTTCTAAACGTCTAAAGATTGTTAAGTTAGTTACTCAACCTAGGATTCTTAACCAGGTTTGCTAGACTCCTTAAGAATGATCAGCACCTACTGGAAAGTGAGTGAGGACTGCTTCCTAATCCAAACAATAAATCAGTCTCCTCAACAAAAGATGATTTGTCCCTGCTTGGAGCAACATGCTTTCTCTGAATGTGAAATGGGGAGCTGAGTGAGGTGTATAATTATACTACGCTGTATTGATCAACTCTATGTAATTAGAACAACAAAGACTCCTCCTCTGCAGAGATGAAATAGCGCCAAGGTTAAGAAATGCTGCTTTAGAAAATAATCATATCATCTAACTATTTGACGTTATGTGGGTGACATTTGTGTGGAAAAAAAATACTGTGTTTTTTTCCCTTAGTGCTTAAGAAACAAGCTCTAAGTATTTGGAACTGTGCGATACAAGTTACATAATCCAGTTCATCTGATTGTCAAAATAAGCCTGCGAGGATACCACGCCTGAATAGTTAAGTCACATATTCCATATGTGATGTGGCTGAATGTGGAATTTATGATTTTACAAAAACTTGGTGAAGGTATTTTTGTGATACATGGAACCTCTTTGAAAATCTGATGAAGGCCATTGGATCTATTGACTATTTCAGGAAAAGGAATATATTTCCAAATACTTAAAATGTTCCACACAATTTTAGGAAGCGCCTCAGCACGCATGCATTAATTAATGGATCCTTACTTGTGTACTGATCTAGTGACAAAGAAAGACAAGAAGAAAAACCTGTCATGCTATAAATCCTAGTGTTGTGTCTGACATAATCGATGCTAGAGGGCAATGGTAGTGTAGGTTGGTTTTGTTAGGTGCCAATAAGTTGGTTCCAGCTCACAGGCACCCTATACAAAATACCACCTGGTCCTGTGCCATCCTCACGATCATAGTTCTATTTGGGCCCATTTTTGTAGTCATTGTGTCAATTCATCTTTTGAGTCTTGTCCTGATTTTTTCTGTCTCACAAAGTCTCTCCATCCTTGTTTCTAATGAGCTTTCTAGCCATACTTCCTTAAAGATCCATTTGTGTGTTCTTTTCAGAGTCCAAAGTACTTTCAATACTCCAGCATCACAATTCCAAGGCAGTGATTCCTTTTTGGTCTTCCTTACAATTGTCTCCTACATATGAGGCAATGGAAAACACCATAGCTTGGGTCAGGTTCACCTTATCCTGAATGTGACATCCTTGCTTTTCAACATTTTATAGGTGTCGTACAGCAAATTTACTCAATGCAATGTGTGACTTTCATGAGGCTTGATTGTGGATCCAAGCAAGATGAAATCCTTGATAGCTTTAATCTTTTCTGCAGTGACTATGATGCTCAGCATGATGTTTCCTAGTCACCCAGTCAGAGGAATTTTGTTTTTCTTTATATTGAGCTGTAATCCATACAAATCCATATTGAAGTCTGACATCCTTGATCTTTATAAATAAATGCTTCAAGTCCTCCTTACTTTCAGCAAGTAAAAGTGTGTCATCAGCATATCACGGATTATTAATAAGTCTTTTTATGATCCTTACATGCATTCTTCTTCATATAATTCAACTTCTCTGATTATTTGCTCAGCATACAAATTGAAGAAGTATGGTGACAGGATACAACCTAGATGCACACACACCTTTCTTGGTTTTAAACCATGCAGTTTACCTTTGCTCTATTCACACAGCTGCTTCTCGATCCCTGACCCATGGTAGCAGTGATGGCAGAATAGCAGAATTCTTGCCTCTCATGAAGGAAGCTCAGATGGATTGCTTACTAGTGCACCTTGGGTGTAGCCACCTCACACCTGTCATTAATGGCTTCTTTAATGCTTAACAGGTTTTAGTGGACCCAGAAACACCAAAAAGAAATTCCTGCTGATCGAGTTCACAAAATCAGGCAATGAAAACTCTATAAAGCATAAAGATATGATTCATTTTGCACGGGGTCACCTTGAATCAGGATGACTCAGAAGGGTAGAATAATAGAGTATACACTCAACAAATACTTAGTGGATAAATCAAGAAATGATTTTCAAAGAAAAGATAATGGCAAGAAAAGGGTATTAGCAAGGAGAGCACATTCCCATAATGAAGATAAGAATGACCTAAGATTTTGTCTTGTTTGTAATCCCTATTAATTGTAAATGAACTTGTTCTGTGAGTTTAATCACAGAGATCTAGCTCAGGCATACAGAACATTTTGGTTTTCCTGTGGTATCATATTTTATCATGTTCCCTAGTAATTTGAATATTGCATTTTTATATTAAATAGCAAACTCCTAGAACTCAGGAATTCTGTCCACCCTCTTATTTATCCCTAACACTGCATCTTATAATGTTTTCTTGCATATAGTAGGTACTAAATAATATTCATTGACTTAAGAGGTAGAAGAAAAACCTCAGAAAATGCTAAATCTGGTGATTAGCACAACTTTCTTTTTTCTCAAGCAGTAGACCATTTTTAATCGGATAGCACATAAAAGAAAAACCGAAGAGGTTAAAAGGAGAATGGAAAATCAAAGGCGGGAACAAAGAGAGAGCACAGGAAGGCAAAGGGAGAGCGCTATGCTAACAGAAAGGCTAACGATTCACACGTACCCAGGGACATCTTGGAAGAGAGGCCAGGAAGAGAGCTTCTAAAAGGTCAGCGGCATGAAAACTCGACGGACAAAAGCACAATTCTATTCTGATACAAATGGAGTATCATAAGACAGAATTGAATTCACCGATAGAGAGTTGGTTGGGGGTTTTGATAAGGCGGCATATCGACATTGTTCAATGCACAGATGATTAAGGCATTTTAATTTGTATCCCTGCTCTGTAGAAACGTGGGCAAATTTATTAACTGCCCTCTGATTCCGAATTCTTACTTTAAAATCTTTGTGAAAATATTAGTTTTTCCCTTCAAAGACTGCGTGGGAGAAACTCGATGCTTTCTAATCCAGTAAAGAGCTACAGTCTTGAAGAATCATAGGAAGAGTTCTACCCTGTCTTACAGAGTCACTGTGAAGCCTCGTCAACTTGATGGCAGTGAGTTTTGGCTTTTGACTTTTCTAAGGCTTAAAACAGTGTCTGGTCCATAGGATGCACTTGTTATTAACTATGATTCACTCGTTTAGTGGCCATGGGTGCAAAATATAAGACCTGAGACTGGCTATGGGTGCAAAATATAAGACCTGATTTTCACTCACAAATAACTTATGATTTAGCTGTTTACCTCTAGACTTTCTTCTAATTATTGCCAGTCAAGTGCATGCTTTTAATGACATGGAGTTTGCACCAGAATTTGCTCGAGACACTTCTGGTTCTACTGTTATGATTAATAAAGCCACTTTTCACTCTCAAAAATGTCCAATTCTGGAGACGAAGTTTGTTGCTATTTCTACTTATGGTTATGTTGAGAAGTGTTTAAGGGTGAACACTTTAAGGTAACGTTAGTATATTCAGAAACCTAAGAGTTAAAGCAAACATACACTTTGCAACAAATTTGTTCAGTCTTCTTGAATGTATGAAAGAACTTAATTTTCCTTAAACTGTAATTCTACCGGGATGTTATTTTAATGTAATTTTCAGGATGAAAGTGATAGATCTAGAACACTTCTCTGATTCTAAGGAAAACTATGTTAAGACAACCTAAAGCATTATTGAACCACACTCAGCATATAGTAATTGTTTGCCATTTCTTCCAACATGTGATATCTACTCTCTGAGAGAGAGAGAGAGAGAGAGAGAGAGAGAGATCCATTTATACTGAAAGCAGACTATACCCCCATGAAAACTTCCTGAAAATTGCACTAAGGTTGTGACCTCAGTAAAGGAATCAAATTCTCTTACAACTGATTGGCTGCTCATTCAGATCCAATTATGGAGTTGACTACATTTACTTAGGTCACATCATGAAGGGTTTCTAAGCCTTAACTGCCAAACCACTGAGACTCCTGGTCTAGCTAATTTGACAAAATACCTATCATAAGCAAGAATAATGGAAACTAAAAGCAAAAGGGAAAAGAAAAGAGGGGGTATATTCAACTTACAAAGGAAATTATCAAGATGAAAACAAGCCTGCTAACATTTTCTTCCCTACAATAAGAAACTGCAAGACTTTTACTTTTTCTTACAGAATGTATTTCCATTTAATCATTTTTGTTATTTTCCTCAGGTCATCTTTTTATATTTTCCGTAAGTTGCACAAGCTCAAAATAGATAGACTCCATATTTTGATAAAGATCGAAACAAAACTGAAGGTCGAGTCAAAATTCACTGGTGAGGAACAAAGGCTGCGAGCGCTACCTAAGTTTCTCAAAAAGTTGGTGGTGATAGAGGTCTGTAATTAAAGATATGTATATTAATTTGTGTTTACTTTTAAAGTATGAAACTTTGAGATACTTGAGCTAATGCTTCAAAAATAATCATTCAATTTGGACAAAAAACAATCATCATTGTTAGTTTATGAGTAAAACAGCTCTAAAGTAATTACATGATTCATGCTTCTTTGGGATCAAACCACGGTGTATATATACCCTCTTTGCTAGCAACAAGACCTCTACTTTGTTTCCAAAAGATAGAATATGGCAAAACGTGTTGAGATGTTTCCTATTGTTTTTATTATATAAAACCCAATCTTGCTATCAGATTTGTTTTAATCACAGAGGGAAACAGATGAAAGACAAATAGTATTAAACTTGAGGATATTATGTTTCTAAAATCAGTTCCCCATCTATAATTACTGACTGCCTTATATTTTATAGAAATAATTCACATGTTGTAAAACTGATTGTTGAAAGTATACAAATCAGTGGATTTTTAGCATGTTCACAAAGCTGTGTAACCCTCACCACCAATTCCAGAATACATCTAATTATTACCCAAACTCCCTTATATATATCAGCAGTCACTTTCTACTCCTCATATACTAGACACTGATAACTACTAATATACTGTATACACTCGAGTATAAGTTTTTCAGCACGTTTTTAATGGAGTTTTGTGGTAAAATTAGGTGTTTGGGCATATATTCGGGTCACTTATACTCGAGTACATATGCCACATTTAGCCTCCAGTTGAGTTTTCATTTTCTGGAAATTCCAAAAAGCTAATAGTATACAACATTTGCCTTTTTATATCGGATTTACTTTACTCCACGTGTTTTGAAGAATACTCCATGTCATAGCATGTATCAGGATATCATTTCCCTTTATGACTAAGCTCATTGTTATATATGTACCATATTTTGTTTATTCATTCATCTGTTGATTGACATCTCTGCTATTACAAATTTTGGGGTATTCTGAATTATGCTGATATAAAAACTTGTGTTTCTGTGAGTGTATGGTTTCAGTTATCCTTGAAGTATATGTAGGAAAGAGAAATGCTGAGTCATGTGCTCCGGTAAACTTTTTGAAGAACTGTAGGAGATGACAAAAAATCATTTACTTTAAAAAATGCACTTAAAATACTTCTTGGGTTTCTCTCCTTTTTTAATGGATGTAGTATACTAACTACAAAAAAGATTTCACTTAAGCCCATGTAGCCCTTTATTAAAGAATGATCCTATCCCTTATCTCCAACTCTGCAGAGTAAGAAAAATGAAGGTATGCTTATTTTTTCTGCTGAAAATGAGCATTTCTAAAACATTTCACATTGACTGTTAACAATTTAACATTCTATGTACTATTACCATGTTATGTACTGCCCAAGCTCAAACAATATTGAGGGTAAAAATTAGAACTACTAAAAAGTTGCTAGGACCATACTATGACAACCTTGGACAAATAAAAGTTAATATTACTAAATTTGCAATTCCCAGAAATGAATGTATGAAGCTTTTCATTCAAAATTCAACAAAGTAAACATCTGCCTTGAGAAAAACTACTGAAATACAGATATTTAGTTTATATTCTAAAGGACAAATGATTTGCATCCTTTATCTGCTTTCTTACAAGTGTGCTATTGGTTTGAGGTGGAGGTCTCACTAAGGAAGAGAGAAATATTTAGAAATAATGTGCTTCTTAAGTCTAACATGGAATGTTTCTTATCATTTTCTATACTGCAATTTAGCACTGTAAAAATTAACAGGTACATTTGGAAAAACCTTTGGGAAAAAATCTTTAGATCACTTTTCCTCACCTTTTGTCAACAATGCATTTTTCACTTTCCTTAGAAGTTCTTTATGATAAACTCGTAGAATAGTCTAGTCCTGTGTTATTTGAGAAAAACCATCAAAATTATCCTGGTCAGCCATCTTGAATTTAAATGACCCAACAGATACTCTCAAAGCCACTGTTCTGATTAGATTTTCTCAAGGTCCTCTAACAAGACTAAAATAATTTATTGCTTAGAAATCTTGTCTATTGTCAGCTACTGATTGCAAAACCATGTTTGAACATGTTCTGCTTGGAATAAACCTGTGTGTGTGTGTGTGTGTGTGTGTGTGTGAGAGAGAGAGAGAGAGAGAGAGAGAGAGAGAGATGGAATTATGCTATTCATAATGTTTTCCTTACCTTCACACATTTTTCATAATGTTTTGTATATATTAATTCCCTATGAACATGTACCCAAGCATACTTGTTTTCTGTTTTGAATGTTAGACGAAGAAAATTTCAAGTTGAGTTCCTGGAGTTCTTATTTAGCCTCTGTAATTAGAATATATTTACTTTTTCTCGCATTTTATAAAACAATGATCTAAATCCACTTATTTCCATGAAAACGTTCATGGATTAATGCATATACATTCTCTCTTTAGGGACACAATGAGATTGTAGAACCAGAAAGGAGTTATGCTTTGAAATATTTATACTAATCGGATCACCTTGATATCATCGCTATAAGCAAAAAAACAGGCAATTATTGATATTTTGTATTGTGACTAACAAAAACTTAAGAGCAATTTTGCTTCTAATATGTTGAGTCATATGTAAAGTGTATGCATAAGTGAGAAATCACCATATTTCTCTTCTGCGTAGTAAAGAGCCTTGCTGGTAAGCAAAACAGAAAATGCACTTCATCAAAAGTAGCTGAAATAGTCCTTATTTAAGGGAAAGAATGCCCTATTCAGGAATATGACATTTTATGGTTTCACAATACAGATTCAATTAATTCATATAGCAATATATGGAACTAGGAGGGATACCTAAAGAATTTCAACTTTTTTTTCGAAATTTCAACTTCATTACTAATATGATTTCCAAGTTATTTTCTCCAAATTTAGTAGTCACATTTGTTCAACTATAATCAATCAAGAATTGAAATTAGAAATAAACTAATTGCATTAGCTGTTTGTTTAAAAGAGGATTTTAAAATACACATTTAGGGGAAAATGAATAAATGGTATTGTGAAATTGATGTGTATAATACCAAAAAATACATAAACTCAGTGCCATCGTGTTGATACCAACTCAGAGTGATGGTCTGGGTCAGGGTAGAACTGCCTCTGTGGGTTCACTGAGACTATAATTCCCTCTGGAATGTCAGTGCAAGCCTGAATAAGAAAATCAGCTTCTTCCACCTAAGTCATGTCATAACATTCATATAGAAATATCACTTTGGAAAACTGCTTTCAGGAGAGCTTACATTAACTCATACAGGGCTCTCTAAATACACACAGACTCTTCAATAATGTGGGGACTTTTGTTTTGAATGATGTTGAATTCAGAGAGCTGACAGAGCTTATTAAAGTGGATAAAGTGAAAAATGTAGCCTGTGATGGTAAAAAAAAAATGCCGGCACTAATACTGCAGAATGAATAAGAAACTGAAAGGTTTTTTAATGCCATTTTCTTCTGTTATTTATCACTTTTTGAAGAGAAGCAATAGAAGAGACTTTTAAAATTTATTCTAGCATGAAGAAATGACTACACTGTGAAAATCATTCCCATAGAAAGAAGCTTATAACTAGCCTCTTACATTACCTTTATTATACAGCATGGGAAAATTGAACTTTTTAAATGGAAAATCAGTTGTTGCCTTCCTACCAGAATTCTGCAATAAACTCATTTTAAAACATAATAAATAAATTATATACCAGGGGCTAAATTAGTGGTAGTATCATTGGAACCACCATATACCTCATGGGGAAAATTTATTGTATCCTTCAATAAAATAATGATGATCTCTTAAAAGTGAACCAGGGACATACTCATAGATATATGAATGGATTTTGAACTTTTAATCATTTAATCATCACCCCAATCTAAAAACAATTATTTCTTATGACATAACCCTCCTCACTTACTCCCATGAAGTGTGTGATAAAGAAACCAGATGATCCTGAATAAAATAAATAATAGTTTATGTGGTTAAAGGCTTGTCTTAAAACAAGCCATCATCTAAATGAGGTACGTCTACACAGAAGAAGCACATCATCATGTCAGATCCAAGAATTATAAATAGTAGATAGAATCCCAATCTGGAGGAAGGGGTGGTATTGGAGTTTAAATTCAGAGCATCCAGTTTGCAGAAAGCTGCAGATTGTAATGAAAGAGTCCAAAGCCCATTAACCAAGTCTCTTGTGGATTCATGTAGATTAAGTCACTAGAATCCCCTCTGATAATGGACCAGAGATGGGAAAGACCTGGTAACAAAGTATATTTCTGAGTGAATTACTATGATTGTAACAAACAAATTCACTGCCATGGAGTCAATGATGACTCATGATGACTCTTCTGTGGGTTTCTGAGACTCTAACTCTTTATGAGTGAAGAAGATCAAGTCTTTCTCCCTCACATTCTCCTGAGGAGCTTCTGGTGGTTTCAGACTACTGGCCATTCCAATCAGAGTTCAACACAGAACCATTACACACCAGGGCTCCTTGTAGTTAGGTCAAAATGTGACATCTTGTCATTGATCTCCCTCTTGATCCAAAGTATTATTGCTCCAGTTTCTAATATTTTCTGCTCTGCTAAAAACAATGACATCAAAGAAATAAAAAGGGACCTATGTCAGAAGACTTAAAGGCTGATCTTAGAACAAGCGGCCAAATAAATGAAATGCCAGCTAAATTCACACAAAAGCAGCACATCAGCACGCACAATCCACGTACTGGAAATAACAAAATCCAAACCTGGAGGAAGGAATGGTATTAGACTTTACATTCTGAACACATCATTTGCAGAAACCTTTTTTGTTTGTTTGTTTTTTGGGCATCACTGCCCTGTGGTGGTGGGAGTAGGAGGCCCAGCCTTTGCTCCTGTGGAGCTGATCCTGAAATTGAACCTCCATCCCAGTGGGCCGCAGTCCTGCACACAACCAATTCACCACCGGGGCTCAGCCCTTTCCAGAAGCCTTTGGATGACAGTGAAACCCCAGAGCCCATGGATAGGGTGAGGCCCCTTTGACTAGGGATCAGAGATGGGAAGGTCCGAATTAGCAGACAGCGCATATTTCAAGTGGATGACTGCAATGGCAGTTAGGTCAAAATCGATACCTTGTCATTGATTTCCCTCTTGACTCAATGTGTTATTACTACAGGTTTTAATATTTTTGCGTCTCAATTGAGGTTTTATTTTGTTTCATTGTGTTAGTGATGTTAGGCCATTTGTTTGTATTCTGCCTTGATTGTGTATGCTTTTCTATGTGTGTCTCTATAGCTAAATTTAACTGGGTCAATAGATTTAACGGAATATGACACACAGGAGGCTAACAGGAAATGGGGGGCCAGCAATAACAAGTAGACGAAAGAAGACATGACCTGGAAATAATCATAGTGATGGTTGCATAACACCTATGAATGTGGTTGAACTATTGAAATGTATAGTATGTGAACTGTCAGTGAAATTGTTAAAATAAACTATTTTTTTAGGTTCTTTACCAACACCAGAATTCAAGCTAATTAATTCTTCTTTGATCTTCCTTGCCTATTGTCCAATTAAAAATACGATGACCTTCCTCCACCAATGTCACTGTAAGCCACCCCAGCCCTTCCCCGTTATGCCCACGCAGAGGTGGCCCCGCACCCTTGCCTGTGCTTGTTCAGGAACTGTGGGGGGGGCGGGTGAGAGGGAGAGTGGTGCTCAAGTAGGGGGGGCACATGGGGAAATGGGGAGAGAAATTATAGCGCCTAGAACTCAGCCCCGGTTACCTACCCTGACTGTAAAGTCTTCTGGGAGAAAAGCTCCTACGCTCCCAGTTCCCTGCTGGCCACAGTTGCTTCGGAACAGGAGGCAGCTCGGCACAGAGGAGCGATTGTGCGAGGTGACCCTTGTGGCAGATAGCCTTGGGTTCCTTGGACACAAGGTCATCCTGGCAGCCTGTTTGCCATCCCTGCGAGCCCAGTGCCTGCTGCACCTCGGCTGGGGTTCGCTGGGGCTCAGGGCGCAAACCATGGCTCCCCACCTGCTACACAGGCGCCCTGGCCTTCCAGGTCAAGGACGGCCGCCTCCGGCCTGCAGATGGAACATGCGGTGGAGAAATGCCGGACTGACCTCAGCCAGCTCAACGAGCTCCAGATTGGCCTCAAAGAAGTTGGGGTCAGGGAGGACAGCCTTGTAAGTGGGGTCAGAGTCGCCAAGCCCCACCTCCCCCAACCAGGACCCCCAAGCCGTCCCCCATCCCCCTCTGCCACTTCCTCGACCCCTTCCACTTCTCAGGCCTGTGGAGCTAGAGTTTGCCCTGGATGCGGATCAGGAGCTGAAGGCTCAGGAGGAAGAGGAGGATGAGGATGTAGCTGACATCCACATGGTCAAGGTGGAGTCGGCCCTGGAGGTGGCACACCAGCTCAAAGTCCCTGGGGGCCTAGGAGGGGTACAGGCTTTTTGGAGTCTCTGTGGGCAGCCGCCTCCGAGGACTGGCCCAAAGTAGGGTGCCTCCAGCCTGGTGGCCCCGCGCGGGTTGTTCTGAAGGCCTGTTCCAGCCTGTGGGAGGATGCAGAAGGAGAGGGTCTGTTCTTCATCCCCGAGGTGGGGCAAGTGTAGGGACCACCTCGGATCTAGTGCCCGAGGGACAGGGGACAGCCGGGCCCCCTGCCTGGAGGCTTCTCACATAGGAGCCCCTTGTAGAACATCAAATGCCCCGTAGGGCGTGGAGGTGGACCTCCACCTCCAGGTATAGCACTTCGTCTTCAGTTTCAACCACAGCAGCAGCCTTTCCTGCCACAAGAACGTGCACCGCGGCATTAAGTGGCACTCGTGTGGCAAGTGCTCCACAAAGATGTCCACGCGGCACGACCTGCATGCCCGAGCGCCACCACGCCGCTGCTGCTCCTTCTGCGATGTACGCTTCGCCCACAAGCCCGCCTTCAGGGAGCATCTTGACAAAACCACAGCCGAGAATGTGCTGGGGACCAGCGGGGCCCACATCAATGGCCTCAGTCACTAGCTGGCGTCACTGGCCAGAGGGCCGATGCAAAGGTAGGACATAGGGGTTCCTGGGCTGCAGGGGATGATGTTTCCTGTTGCCTGGGAGATTAGGGGAGGAAATGGGGAAGCCTAGAGCAGAAAGATACATGGGGGATATTGAGTAAACATTCTGAGAGCCCTTAGTAAGAAGATCCAGCTTCTTTCCAGCTGAAAGATGACAATAGATGGAAAGGGTTATTTGAGAAGAGCAAGTAAAGAAAACACTATTCTTCCCATAAAGGTGCATGGATAGGTGGAGGGAAATACAGGGTCTGATAAAATGAATTGAAAAACAGACT
Organism: Nesogale talazaci; assembly: GCA_004026705.1. Lineage (NCBI taxonomy): Eukaryota > Metazoa > Chordata > Mammalia > Afrosoricida > Tenrecidae > Nesogale > Nesogale talazaci. Next base: position 24,973 of record PVJH01005982.1, on the reverse strand, counting down.
GGAAAAAAAAGAAAAACTGACTGGAAAACGGCTTTTTCCCTGGGCTAAGCTTGCCTGGGAAGTACTTCTGGCATTTCTTGAGGTCAGGATTGTGTGGGTGGACTTGCAAGGGAAATTGGGAAGGAGTAACAGACTTGCTTCATTTAGAATGGGGAGTGGTGGAGGGAAATGATGGTGGACTCCCACAGAAAAAGGAAAGGAGAGATAAGCCATACTTGCTGTGAGAAGGGGATTGTGGGTTCTAACTCAGAGAACAAAGTAAGGTCCCAGGTAAGAGAATGTGGATAGAATGTGCAGAGAATCCTGGATAGATGCTGGGAAAGGGGCAGAGGAGGGTATTTAGAATAAAAGGCTCACAAGCTGTTATGCATCATTTAGAATTTTTTTCTGGAGTTTGGGGGTTTTAGGTTTTGTCATTGTTCCATAAAATGATATTTTAAAATACACAAACAAAAATAAAATGAAAATATGATGCCTTTGGTCAATTATATCTTAGTCCTCAAAGTGACATCTTTGCTTTTCAAGAGGTCTTTTGAGAAGGTTTGCTCAATGCATTTCATCCTTTAATTTCCTTTTTTGATAATTATATTTTAGCATATGAAGACACAATATTTTCCCCTCCTCTCCTCACTCCCCCACAGCCCCTATAGAACCTTCAAAATCTGCTTCTTCTGATGTTAAAAAGCACTTTTCTTGCTGTGTTTTCTTTTATAACAGTAGTCTCATGTAGTCTATCTTTTCATTTTTCCACCGTTGCATGCATTGGCAGTGATTATAGATAGAATTAAAATGAAAATGCCTAAAAATTTCAATATTTTCTCCATATATCCAGTAGTGGGGATTGTAGTTTTCTTTATGCTCATATGTAATACACACTGATGGCTGTAGTCTTTGATCTTCAACAGTAAATGCTTCAAATATTTTTCACCTTCAGCAGGCAAGGTTGTTTCATTTACATATAAATCAAAACCAAACTCACTGCCAGGAAATCGATTCCCACTCATAGTATCCCTGTAGTACACGGCAGAACTGCCCCTGTGAGTTTCTGAAACTAACTCATTACTGGAGTAGAGAGGTTGGTCTTTCTCCTAGGGAGCAGCTGGTGGTTTCAAAATGTCAGACTTGTGGGTAATAGCCCAATACCACTAGTGTATATTGCAGGTTCTTGATGACTCTTCCTTTAATCCTGGCATCTATTTCATATAGTCTTGCTGCTCAACAGACAGATTGAATAAGAAAGATGAAAGGTTACAAGCCTGAGAAGCAACTCTCCTAATTTTAATCCACGTCATATCCCTTTGTTTTGGCTGAACAACTGTCGTGATCTATATGCAGATGCTACAGGAACACAACTAAATGTTCTGGAATTCCTATTTTTGCATTGTCATGCATAATCATTTATGATCCACAGAGTGGAGGCAAGTGAAAGCATTGTCTTTCTATCATTCTCTGCTTTTTCGCCTTCATTGTTCTCCTCTAAATCACGCTTGAATTTTTGTCAGTTCCTTGTCAATGCACTGGTATGAACATTTTTTGAATTATCTTCAAGGAAATGTTACTTGCATGGACTATTAGTCAGATGATTATATAATTTCCACATTCTGTAAGGTCCCTTTTGTATGGAATGGACATAGATTTCTAAACAGATTTCTTCCCAGCAGCTGACCAAGGAACAAATGTCCGGACATAAGCAAGTGAGTCTATCGTGTAATGCATCTCGTTACTGAAACATTCTTTGAGCCTTGATTTTAGGTAAGGCACTCAGTATCGTGTTGACATCTTTCTTCAATAACATTGGTATTTGATCATATGCTACTTCTTCAAGTGGTTGAACATTGATTCAATATTTTAATACACCAACTCCACATCATTCCATCTTATTTTGATATTTCCTGTATCACTAAATATTTTGCCCATAGAATTCTTAAGAATTCAAACTCATGGCTTGAATCTGTTCATCTGCTCTTTCACAGATGCTGAGTGTGTTCTTCTCCTTTGGTTTCCCATTACTAGCTTTTGTACATTTAATTATAATGACAGGGAATTAACTCTAAAATTGATTATGGTGAAAATTATACAACTTTTCATGATATGATTGAACTATGATATGATTGTGTGCCATGTGAAAGAAGTACCAATAACACGGTTTAAAAAAAGAAAAGAAAGTTGTCTTGGGAAAAATACAGCCAGACTGTTCCTTACAAGCAAGGATACGGAGACTTAGTTCCATGTACTTTGAACACTTTGCCAGGAGGAAAAAATCTTTGAGGAAGGGCATCATGTTTTGTAGAGGGTCAGTGAGAGAAAAAGCCTGACAACAATGGCTGCAGTAATGGGCTCAAATTGTAATCATTGTGAGGATGGTGCAGAACTGGACAGTGTTTCGTTCTGTTGCACATAGGGCTCCTATGAATGGGAATTGGCTCACAGGCACCTAACAACATTATCAATATACTATAACTCTGTGGAATAATATTAGTTTTCTTTACCCTCAATTTAAATTTGCATATTAAATGACTGATGGCCTATTTTTCGGTTGGTTCTACCCTTGTTTACCTAATGATACTGAGCTTCTTCACATCTCTTTCCACAGACAGTCGATTTGATTCCTGCATTTACGGACAGACGAAGTTGATGTCTGTTTTTGAAAAAATCACTAAGATGAAATCGGTTCCAAATCAGAGCAACACTACAGGACAGGGTAGAATGAACTTCCTGAGAACTCAATACAGGAGAAGAAACCCTTAGCTTTCTTCCCTATGGCCTATGGGGCTTTGAACTACTAACTTTTTGGTTAACGGCCCAACAAGTACCATATTTTTCAGACCATAAGATGCACCTGACCATAAGACACACCCAGTGTTAGAGCAGGAAAGCCAAAAAAATATATACGGAACCAAATAGTACCAGTACACTAAAATGTTCCAGGGTACCACACCTTCAGACCATAAGCTGTGTCCTTATTTACCCCCACTTCTGGGGGGAATAAAAGTGCATCTTTTATTTATTAAAATCATATTATTGGGGCTTGTACATCATTTTTCACAATACATAAATACATATACTGTGCCAAGCACCTTCACTTGCCAGTTGTCATTATCATTCTCCAGATAACTGCTTTTCCACTTCAGTCCTTGATATCAGCTTCACATCCTTTCACTTCTGTCTGTCCCTGCTCCCTCCTCCCCCACCAACCCTCAATAGTTTATAAATTATTATTGTTCTATCCTATCTTACACTGCCTGACATCTCCCCCCCACCCACTCCACCATTGTCTGTCCTCCAGATAGGAGGTTATGTGTAGATCCTTGTAGTTGGCTCCGTCTCTCTACCTCAAAAGTGCATCTTATGGTCCAAAAAATATTGTAACCCTTTAGTCACCAGTGAACTGTTGAAAAATGAGTACTTTCAATGAACACTTTCTTGGTCTTGAAAAATTCTGTCATATTATCTCTGGTACAGTTACTAATACTGAGGCCATATGATCCAGCTGGTGGTTCTTCTCCTTTGTTTCCAAGGTTCACCTTCTACTTATTAATAATTATCAATGTATCTTGATTTCATGTTTAATCAAACCAACCGTATAAGCTAGTAATCATCTTCAATTTCTTCATCTTTGGCATTAGTAGTTGGTGCATACATTTTAATAATTAACCGTTCTTCTTTGCACTTGTGTAGATATTGTCCTTTCCCTGAAAGTGCTGTCCTTCAGTATCAATCTTGAAATGTTATTTTTAATACTTATTGTGAGTGCGTTCCACTTCAATTTGTCTTTCCTGGCCTAGCAGACCATTTGACTTCATGATTCAAAATGACCAGCTCAACTAACTAATGTGTCCCATAACAATTTTGACAACATCCACCTTTCCTGGATTATTATTAGATGCATTCCACAATCTGGTAATTAATGCATGTTAGCAGCTGGTTTATTTTTTCTTCTTACTTTGAGTCATTCAGCTTTAGCAAAAGAAGGTCTTGAAAGATTTGCTCCATCAATACCATTAATGTCATTCACCTTTGAGGAGGCAGGTTTACTTTGAGTACTGTGCAACTTGAGGGGTTTATATTCTGGCATTCCATTAGCTAATATTCACAAAGTTTTCAGTGACTGGTTTCTCATCCTTGTTGTTGTTGCTGTTGTCATTGTTGATAGGTGCCATCAAGTGGGTTCCGACCCATAGCACACCTATTCACAACAGTATGCAATAGTCTGCCCGGTACTCTGCCATCTTCACAATTGTTCCTACGCTTGGGGCCATTGTTGCAGCCACTAGGTTAATCCATCTTGTTGAGAACCTTCCTCTCCTCCCCTGTCCCTGCACTTTACCAAGCATGAGGCCCTTTCCCAGGGACTGGTCTCTCCTGACAGCATGTCTCCATTACAGCACATGAAGTCTTACGATGCTTGCCATAAGGAGGGTTCTGCCTGTGAGGTGTACTCTAGCCACACTGCTTACAAAACCATTTTCCAAGAAGTAGTCCTCAGCAGCACCCTAATTTAAATGTGTCAATTCTTCTTTGGGCTTCCTTATTTAATGTCCAACTTGCACATGCATTGTGGCGATGTGCCATCAAGTTAGTTCTGACGCATAGTGACCCAACAGAAGAAGCCACCCTGCCAGTCTTGCACCGTTCTGATGATTGCTCTTACATGTGTGAGCCCAGTGTGGAAGCCACTGTGGCAGCCCATCTTTTCAAGGAGCTTCCTCTGTCCCCGGCCCATCTGCTTTAAAAAGCATGTTATCTCCATGTCCAAAGTATGTGGGACACATTTTCACTAAGCTTGCTTCGAAAGGTCATTCTGGCTATATTTTTCCAAGACAGCAAGACAATATTGTTATTTCGTCGGTCCATGATGCTTTCAATTATCTTTTCTAATGCCATAATTCAGCACATCCATATATTTCATCCTTCCCTATTCAGTGTCCAATTTTCACATGCATATGAGGCGACTGAAAAGACCATGACTGGGGACAAGTCCACCTTAGTCCTCAAAGTCACATCTTTGCTCTTCAACTCTTTAAAGAGCTCTCGTGTAGCCAATTAACATAATGATCCATCCTGCTTCCTAATCTGGTTTAATCTGGGAATATTGCTGTAATTTGGCCAACATGAATTATCCTGCTGGTTATTTGAAATACAGATGGCATATTTTCCAGCATTACAGTTCACACAAGTCACCACATCATGGCAAATTAACAGATGAAGTAGTGGATAAGGATAAAACTTTTAGTTGATGACAAATCATGCACCCAATGTCATTAAAAGAACTTCTCAAGAATAGTTTTATTAAAATTTTGCACACTGATCTTTTGAGAAGAAACTTTTGCCTTCCTCTTTACAGATTTGGAAACTGAGGATCAGAGACATTAAATAACTTGGTCAATTTTATCCCTCTTGTTAATAAGAGGTTGAAGAATTAAGTTTATTTAATGTCAATGTCTGAGCAACAGCACTATACTGCAAACCAGGATAACATTTCTAATATTTTCCAATGTCTCTGACCTGGTTTTTAAAATAAAGATATTACAATTGATACTAATGTATAGTTTCTTATTTGAGAGACTGTGGTTTTAAAGTAGGAAGATGACTGAGAAGGCAGGAAAATAACCAGTAAATTTGGGAAATAAGATCAAGCCATTTGAAAAACTCTCGTTGAGGCAAATTCAACTCAGACTGGAATTATGGTAGCCATATGTTCCTCAGAGACTAGGTTCCATACTAAAATAAAAGAAGTGAAGCTAATTTATGGTCAGAGATTGAATATTTAGAAATTGGAAAACTTTTGAAGCTCGTTCTGATGCACAACATTGAAAAGCAACCAAACAGCATGTTTCACATATTCATGATGATGCCAAGCAATTACTATGTTTAACATTCTGATTCTGTCACCACCTTTATCCGACGTTCTTCTTTGCTGACTTTTTAACTGTTCAAATTGGCAAGATGCTTAAACTGCCTAGATGTTATTTCCAGTCAGTCCTTCCTAGGAACGGACCTTTATTTATATGATTAGTGAGGACTGCCATCCAGTGTTCACTTTGATTAATAACAACTAATTCTAGATTGAAAGAATCACTTGGAAACATTGGGTTTTAAAAAAAACTGCTATTGTTTAACAAAAAATAGATTCAATTAATAAACAACATTATTAAGAAAGGAATAATATGAGTAACAACCAGAAATGCCAAAACCTAGAATTTTCCAAATGTCCTCTGTGGTATTATTTTGTATCTTGCAGTTACCAGAGAGTCTATGTAGAAAACAGACCTAATGGAAAATCAATGCAAGTATGGTTGTAACTGCAGCCTATATATTTATAGTAGGCACACTTCGTGAAATCAGGTTTAATGATACCTCTATAGTTATAAATGTAGATTGTTTAGGAGATTACTTTGATGTTTGTTTTGTTTTGTAGTTCTAAATAACCTCAAGCAAAATAGTACAAAATATGCATGTTACATGAAGAAAACATCTTTTGTCAGTTAAATGACAACACAAAACCACTGTTTGTAAATGGATTCCAAATCATAGCCACACTATATAGAATTTCTGAGATGATACATTTTTATTCTTATTAACTACCTTTATTGTGGATTCTTACATCTCTTCTCACAATTCATACATTGATCCAGTGTGTCGAACACATTTGCACATATGCTGCCAACATCATTTTGAAAGCATTCTTTTACTACTTGAGTCCCTGATATCAGCTCCCCATTTCTTTGCCCTCCCTCTTCTGCCCGCCCTGCCTCATAAACCATTAAAAAGTGATAGATTATTATTCTCATATATTACATTGTCCTCTTTTGCCCCTCACCTACTTTTCCAATGTTCATTCCCCCCTGGGAGGGGGTTCTAGACTGACCCTTGTGATCAAATTTCCCTTTTCCTCCCAAATCGTCCTGATATCTCTACTCTCATAGTTGACTTTGAGAGGTTTATGTATCTTGGATTCCCTGTGATGTAGGCTTATATTGGTCACAGTGTGCCCATTCTGTTCTAATCTGATTTGTAAAGTAGAATTGAGATCATGCGAGTGGGGGGAAGTAAGTATTAAAGAATTAGAGTACAGGCGTGTGTTTCATCTGTGTTATACTGTACCTTGAGTGGCTCTTCTCTTCCTTGTGACCCTTCTGTGAAGGGATGTCCAATTGTCTACAGATGAACTTTGGGTCTCCACTTCACAAACACACACAACCACATTTGTTAAGATTTTCTTCTGGATCTTAGATGCGTCATACCCGATCCCATCGACACCTCATGACCACAAAGGCTGTGCTTTATTGCTTCTCAGCTAGATGACCACTTGCACCATAGGAGTGGCGTACTACAGAAACAAATCATAAGATAGAGAGTAGATGTTTGTTTGACCCTTGCCTCATGGTAGTTTTTCTTCTTTGTCTAGCCAGAGGTCAGATAAAGCCACACTGTTTACATAGTTGTTTTCAGGGGGGAAATATGTGAAATATGAAAATAGAAAGTTTGCAAGCCCACTTGCTTTCAGCCACTAAAATTTGATCTTTAGATGGGTTTAGGCCATACTTGCAAAGAAAGCTTTAAAGAGCTTTGCCCTACTCTGTGCTTTGGAGTACTCAGGAACAATGGTCCTTATCTTTGTCAGAAGCTGAAAAAAATCTGGAGCCATGAAGAAAACTCCTCTCTGGGGCAGAAAGTTAAAGGGAGCCTGTGGGCAGGCTGAGAGGCTTCCTAAGTGACCATCTGGATCTACTTGTTAAGTGAAAGTGGGAAAAATATAGAAATAAAGAGAGGGTTTGTGTTTGGCCACTAACATCTGTGGACTTGGTTTACAGAGGAAAAAAGCAGAAGACGAGAGCAGGTTGACTGGTCTAAACTTCATGACCTAGCACCAGGGAACTAGGCTTGTTGCATATGGGTAAGAGCCCATGGTCCGAAGGCAAGGGGATCAATGGGCATCCTGTGGAAATTGAGTGAGGCAGCTCACATTGAGTTGACTAGAATCTGATCAGATAAAGAGATTTTTGAACCTGGGAAATGGTGCATACTTTTGCTGACTTTATGGATGGCCTATCCGAATTTGACTTTGCTTATGAATGTGGACTTCACAAAGTTCCAGTTGAAATGAAGATTCTTCACACTGAAAATGATTGTCTCCTCAAAGCACTGGGTTGATATAAATGGGATGTATATAAGTTTGATAACCAGCACGGGGGACATAAAGGCATGAAGTGGGTGACTTACAAACTTTCATAGGTGGGGGATCATATTCACAGAATTGTAGGAGTAAGGTATAGGTGTTACTTAATTGCAATCATGAGTCTAAAGAATCATGTACAAGAGTCAAGTCGGCAAGGGGTGGATTGAGATAACTAATGTTTATTGTCCCAACCTGGATAATAAACACATGGAGTTAATTGGATAAAACTCTCTCTTACAAATTGGATTAGACCAGAACGTGCTTGTATTAAGTCTAGGAATATTACAGAAGCAAATTCATATAAACTCACATGTATATAAGAGAGTTTTGAATAAAGGGTAAGTGCACATCAAGAAAACACCCTAACCCAATGCTCCCCAAGCCCGTAAGTGCATCATTAGCCCTTATATCCGACACGAATCCACAAAGTCCTTCTCCATCCCACAAAACACACACAATGATGCTGACTGCAGGAGGAAAGCCGATCCAGTGAACTTGCAAGCATCTCAGGGCTGGCAGGAATTTCCACACAGATGCTCCAGCCCTCAGGGCTGCATCAGGACTTCTCCTCAGGGATGTCTTGCAAGAAGTGAACCTTGCCAGCTGAAACAAACTAGCTAAGGCAGCTGCACCTGGTCCGACATCACAAAGCAAGAAACCTGAGAACTAGAAAGGCAAGTCTCACAGAGCCATTTATCTCTCTGCCCTTCAATTACCTCCACATGTGTTTATCAGCCAAGTTGGCACAATAAGTAGGGGAGGAGCATGTCTGATTAGAGGACACAGGAGAAACAAAAAGGGATAGAGAAGGAGGGGTACAAATCCTGGCCCACCAAGCCCTCAGAATAATATTCCTTCTGGGAGCAAATGACACACAGAGAGGACAGTAGGGTTGGCCCCACCATGAAACACGACATCCCTCACTAAACCAAAGTGCTGCGGGGGATAACACTGGAGACAGAGTGTGGGGAATGTAACAACGTGACCCATCACGCTGGGCTGAAGCACCAAGGTCATGCAACAGAACAGCAAGGAGAGAAAAGTGATGAAATCCCTGGGGAACATCAAAATTGATTTTGGAGACACTGTGGTTCCCCATCGGACTTGACTGGAAAACAATAATAAAGGCTAACAAACAGACCGTGGACTATTTATAGGTTTTTCCATTTTTGTCAGTGACTTTTTATTGTGGTGGTGGTGGTTGTTTTGTTGGATTTGGCTTCCTTTGTTGTTTTGGTTTCCTTTGCCCAGTTTTTGTGCTTATATCTATCTAGATAAGATAGGCAGGATAAATAATTCGGAGATGAAAAGAATGGGACCAGTGGTTCTCAGGGGATATGCGAGAAGGGGAGGAGGGAGAAAGAAAGGGGGCAGGATCAACCCAAGGGGAAGAGAACAAGTGAACTAAAATCAATTCAGAGAAGGGTATAGGATGCCTCGTGAGGCTTAATCAAGGGCAATGAATGAAGATCAAACATGATGTGGGACAAGAGGGAAGTCAAAGGAAATAGAGAAAAGAATCAGGAGGCAAAGGACATTTATAGATGTCTAATTACAGAGACTAAATTTTTTTGGGAGGGGGCATTACTGCCCTCTGGTGGGAGTAGAAGGCCCAGCCTTGTTCATGGGAAGCTGCTGCTGGATTTGAACCACCAACCCAGTGGGCCGCAGTCCTGCACACAACCACTACGCCGCCAGGGCTCTGCCAGAGACTAGATTTTTATAGGAATAAAGAACGTCATCTTTCCCATGAACAGAGTTCCTGGTTGGTATTCACTGCTAATTTTGCAGTCAGCATTCCAACACCTAACCCATAGCTTTACCAAGGGTCCCTTCTCCTAGCATTAAAAAAAACATGTTATCTCTTTCTTCTTTTTCTTTTTCATAATCTTTTGTTTTGTTGATTTCCAGAGGGAATAATTGAGATGATTTAGCATGATGATAAAGTCTAACCATAATTGTTGGGTTGGGCCACTTAATATTTTTAGAGAATGTAATTAATGCAATGCAATCTCAAAAACTTGAATTCATTCAGCTTGAAAATAAAACACATGGGGAAAAGCATAGAAGCATTATCTCTTTTTTTTTTAAATTTTTTTTGTTTTTTTTGGGGGGACATCACTGCTCTCCGGTGGTGGGAGTAGGAGGCCCAGCCCTACTGCTGGAATTGAACCTCCGTCCCAGTGGGCCGCAGTCCCGCGCACAACCACTACGCCACCGGGGCTCAGCCCCGCATTATCTCTTGTATTGATCTTAAAAAACATAACTTGTCATCTAAGGAAATTTGACAAGGTATCTTTACATGTAATGCAAGATAAATTCATATTGGATAGATTTTCACTTATAAAGCTTCCAGGAAAGGTAGCTGAGTAAACTAGAGATTCCAATAAACAGCTACTAGACACATGAATTGATATTATACTTTGAAATGTATACTATAATTTATGTTAGCTATTTATAGGGGTTTACTATGATTGACCTTGCTGTAGTAAATAGATAAAACATATATATATGATAAACACATCTATTCTCTGGCTATTTATAGCTAATAGGCTAAATGTCTTTAATCTAGTGTTCCCTGAAAACTGTATGGGAGCAGTTTTACTCTACTTAACAGGGTCGCTATAAGTGGGAGTCAATGGAAAATGTGTGTGTCTTTAATAAAAATGAAGAAAAATGACTCAATCTCTTTTGAGGACATTATATCTGTCTAGACTAAACCGTGCATAGCATTAAAATCGCCATCCTTAGTCTCAGTGAATGTTTCAGAGCAATTCTGATTCTTGCTTTGTTGGTACAGTCTTATTTAGGACTTGAAATAACCCTGTATGACATCAATACTATTATCCTCATTGGGGCTGATGATGCTGTTTACCATCAATTGTACAGATAAAGAAATTGAGGCCCAGGAAGAGTAATTGAATTGCTGAAAGTCATACATAATAAATAGCAGAGCTAGAATTTAAACACAATAGTCTGACTCGAGAGGTTGCTCTCAACCACTTAGCTTAGTAGTAGCTATGATTATCAATATATCCTCCTACTAGAACTGAAACATTAAATATCCATTGCCTCATTGCTGTTCCCCTGTCTTCTAACTCTGAGTAACTTGCCAACATGAATCACAGTTCTATTCAGATAATGAAGGCTTAAGCAATTTCATAACATACTGTTAAATTATAAATCTGTCTAGGCATTCCATTAAAGCATAAAGTGCACTTCCTGGAAGTCAGCATTGAGCTGTAGTTGGAAACATTCCCTCCCTAATTTAATTTATTTTCTTGACCAAAATGACAGTAGGAACTACCAAATTTTCAGTAAGTTTTTCGAACACAAAAACACATAACAATAATTTTTCGTCCCATCCTTAAGTATCTTGTCCTTGAGATATTAATTCATTTCACATAGTTTTCTTACAAGGTCTACAGTATACATGTAAACCTAGTTATTTTAAAAATCATTTTATTCAGGGCTCTTGCAGCTCTTATATCAATCTATACATTAATTGTACCAAACACATTTGTATATGTACATATATTGCCATCATATCAAACCCTCTTTTTCCCTTCCTCCCTCCCCCGCCCCCCTACTCTCATGAACCATTGATAAATTACTATTATTTTCACATCTTACACTGTCCTTTCACTGTCTCCCTTCACCCACATTTCTGTTGTTTGACAGCCCGTCCCAGGGGGATTGTACGTTGATAATTGCAATCACTTCCCAGTCTCTCTCTCTTCTCCCCTGACCTTACCACTACCTTCATGGTATTGCTACTCCCATTACTGATTCTGAGGAGTTATCTGTCCTGGATTCATTGTGTTAAGAGCTCTTATGTGTACCACTGTACAATGTCTAGCCAGATTTGTCAGGTAGAATGGGGGTCATGATAGTGGGAGAGAGGAAGCATTAAAGAACTAGAGGAATATTGTGGGTTTCATCGGTTCTATGCTGCACCCTGGCTTACTCATGCCTTCATTGTGCCTCTGCTATGCTCTCTCTCCCACCCTTGTTCACATCCACATGATTGTTTAGGGTCTTCTGTTATCTGATTCCTGATCCCATCAATACCTCATGATCAATCAGGCTGGTTTGTTTCTTCCAAGTGGACTTTATTGCTTCCCCGCTAGATGGTAAAGTAAACGGTGCAGCAAGAACAACTGAGACTTTTAAAAGTAAAAAAAAATTTATTAAAAAAGAAATTACATGCACAGGGGTCAGCTGCCTCTGAATAGGAGTTAAAACAGATCAACTCCCTCTGCTTACAGACCTTTGATCATATAGGGGTGAGCAACGCAGTTGTGTGAGCAAGTTTGGAACAGAAGCAAACCTGCAGTTAGGCGGATAAGCATTGACCTTGACAAAACTTCCTGGCAAATTGTGGGAACAAAGTAGTCTGAATACATTTAGGGTGGGCTGTCTCAATTCCTAGAACAGGTGGCCAAGTTTTCCTTACTCAGTTCCTGGAACAATTTTGTTATTTTAAACCTTTTGAGTAGGTCTCAAGGGTTATTGGTGCTGTGCCGGCTTTTACAATGGCCTTTTCCGGTATACAAAAGGGCTCCTGAGATGCTAACTGTTACAATGGTTGCTTGTTTAACTTCAAGCTTTTAAGATCCCAGACACTATATCTTTTGATAGTCAGGCACCGTCAGTTTTCTTTCTTTCTTTTTCTTTACCCAGTTATTATCATTATTTATTATCAATTGGGAGTTAATACATATATCAGGTCATTTCATAATTCAATCACATCAAGCACAATTGCATAATTACTACCACAATCAATTTCCAAACACCTTTTCCTTCCTGGACATCTTGACATCATCTCCATCACATGTGCTTATGCACCCATTATGATTTCTGTGATCATGTCTGGAATGTGAGCATCACAGAATTCTAGGTTATTAGAACAAAGTGTTCTTGTGTTGAAGGAGTACTTGAGTAGAGATCCAGTGTCCATCTCCTCCCTTAATACTTAACATTTAAATGTATGTACATAGACATATCCCTACCCTTAGATTAATATATTTACATACATACATGGCTATATTTATACCTATGTAAGTGTCTTTTGCATCCTGGTTCTTTCTTCTATTTTTTTCATTTTCCCCCTGTTCCACTATCATTTTCAACCTTCATTTGGCTTTCTGTAGTTCTTTTCAGCTACACTGAATTTGATCAAACCCCACCAGGCATTCTATGACTCTCCTCCTCAAAATTTCAGATCTTTTGTTGTTCCCTTGCCTCTGAGTTTGTTAAACCTAATACTTTTTTTAAAAAGGGAAATTACTCCCTCATTACTCTCCATTCAAATATTTCTGTATTGGTTTCCTAAGGCTGCCCTAATAAATTACCACAAATCGAATGGCTTAAAACAACAGAATAGGCTGAGCCCCGGTGGCGTAAGTGGTTGAGTGCGGGATTGTGGCCCGCAGGCTTGATGGTTCAAATACAGCAGCAGCTCTCAGGACCAGTGCTGGGTAGCTCCCACAACTACCAGAGGGCAGTGATGCAAAAAAAAAACAGAATAGTATGTCAGAAACTAAGATGTCAGCAAGAAAGTGTGTCCCTTAAAGTCTTTAAGAACGGATATCTTTTTACCTCTTCCTGGCATCTAATAATTGGTATCTAGCAATTCTCATTTCTTGTTTTAATTGAGTTATAATTAACAAAGCACACAATCCAATGGTTCAATCATATCAAGGCTGTGCAATCATTGTTGAATCAACTTGGAACTCCCCACACCCTTATTTTACACAGTAATGTTGATTTGCCTTCTCCCCTCCCTCTCCCATTGTGTTCTGAGGTAATCATCAATTTAATTACTATCTTTGTATATCTTGACTTTCAGAAAATTTGTCTCACTCTTTGCTTCTGACACTTTCCTTGTATCTTATAACACCATGTTCAAATTTCCCTTTTATAAGGACACTGGTCATTGAATTAGGGCCCAACTTACTTTCATTTGATCACTTCTGCAAAGATCTCACTTGCAAATGGCATCACATTCCTGTTTGTGAATAGTATCTTTTAATTTGTATCTTCAAGTTTTGGGGTTTTGTTTATTTATAGAACCACCATTTTACAAGTAGCTTAAGAATAAACCTGAAGAACACATTTATTTTTTCCTTTTGATCGCCTCCTGTAATTATTCATTTTTTGATTCTTACACTTTCTAATATCTCAAAATTTCTCAAATTTATTCCCTTCTTCCTAATCATGGTTCAATCTATATACTTTGTTTTAGTGTTTTACTCTCTTGTCTCTACTATTGTTGATTTAGGTTGCCTATTAGCTCCTTTCTTTTGAGTCTTTTTGCTAACAATCTACTCTCCCTGACAAGCCCTTATTGTTGATTAGTTTTCTCAAAATACATTTTTGAAGATTTTGCTTAAGATATTAACAAAGTGAAAACTTTCTATGATTAACTTTCATGAACTTTGCTGTTTTGTTTTCTTACTCATTTTATTGTGGAGCTCTTACAAATCTCATAACAATACATCATTCTATTGTATTAGGCAGACTTGTCCATTTGTTGCCATCAGTGTTTCCAAAACATTTTCTTTCTCCTTGATCCCTTGGTATCAGCTCCTCTTTTTTCCCCTTTCTCCTCGCTCCCACCCTCATGAATCCTTGATCAATTATATATTATTTTTGTTATTTAGTGTTTAATATTGTCCGTTGTCTCCTTTCACCCACATTTCTGTTATCTGTCCCTCTAGAGGGTAGGCTATATATACAACCTTGTGATGGGTTCTACCTTTTCAACCTCTCCTCCCCCACACGCCCTCATCATTCCTCTAGGACAGTGCCTGTTTTCAAATTTAGTAACCCTTGGTACAACAGATGGAATCAATGCTTGGTCCGGTTTTGCCTTCAATTATTCTTAGGATTGAGCCCACTGTTGCAACCACTAGGTCAGTCCAGCTCATTGAAAGTCCTTCTCTTTTTCACTGGCCCTCTGCTTTACTAAGCACGATTGGCATTTTTCCAGGAATTGATATTCCCTGATAACATGTTCAAAGCACAAGAGCCTATCCACACGTCTCAGTATCATTCTGACTGTACTTTGTTCAAGATAGATTTTCTGTTCTTTTTTTCTCCAACACCTTAATTCTTCTTTGATTTACCTTATTCTTTGTTCCGTTCTCACATACATGTGTGAAATTTGAAAATGCTTAAGGCTGGGCCATCTTAGTCCTCAAAATAGCATCCTGGTTCTTTAATGATTTAAAGAGATTTTGTGCAGCGTATTTGCTGAATAAAATACACATGAGTGGGTACCCACCATAAAAAATGGAAAAATCTCCACTGGTTGGAGCTTTCATAGTATGTATTTTTCCTGCGAGATGAGCATCAAGCAACTTACTCTGAGTTAGTGCACTCAGTGGAATCACCAGGAAAGGTTCTCTCTGGTCACAGTGAATTTTTCATAAAAACAGTTTCACTCAAATTTCTTTGTTATGTGTAATGAATTATTTAAAAGAAAAACGTGTGATTGAAATTTTGTTTCCTGTTTAGGAAAAATGCCACAGAAATTTCTGTGATGATGAATACAGCTTACAAGGACCGAGCTATGAGAAAAAAATCAAGTGTAAGAGCAGTTTCTCTCTTTCTAAAAAAGTGAAATTTCAATTAATTACAAACCTCATTCTGGACTTTTGTAAATTTCCAAAATAGTTGAAAATCTCTGCTCATTCCCCAGGTGAGACTGTTGATTAAGCATTCTATTTAGAGGGTTTGAAAAGACTGCATACCACTGTGTGACAAAAAAAACCCTGATTTGTAGCAGACAGAGGGATCAATGCACCCGCTCACACAGTCATCTCAATGAGTCAGTTTTTGGGAAAAAAAAAAACAGCTTGCCTCTTTTGTCCCACACACCTTACTCCCCTGTCCTTGCTCCATGTTGCATTTTGTTTCTGCAAATGAACAGGGACATAAAAGGACAGTGATTTGAAGACATAGCAGAGGTGGAGCAAAAAATGAGGGAGCTGCGGTCAGTCATCCAAACAAATGAGTTTGACAAATGTCTCCAAGAATGGAATCATAGCATTGACAAATTGTGAAATGTGATGGAGAGTATTTTGAAGGTAATAAGGTTGTTCAGTTAAAAAAATTAAATACAAAGCTTTGAAAAAAGTCCTGTACTTTTGGTGGTACTGCTTGTGGTTCAACTTCTTGACTGCTGCTTCCATTTGCTTTTATCTGGGATCCAAGTAAATTGAAAACATAAATAACTTCAATCTTTTCTCTGTTCATATTTCTGGATCATCAAAAACTTCTAATTCTATATCCAGGCTAGATAAACCTATAGAGACAGTAACTGGATTAATAATTACCTAGGGTCATGACAGGGAGAAAGCTGAAGCTCTCTACTTCCCTAGTGATTGACAGGAAACTCACAGAGGCAGGTCTACTCTGTCCTTTATGCTCATTGTGAGTCAGAATTGAGTCGATGGTAGTGAGGTAGTTTTTTTTTTTTTGTGGGGAAACTGGATGGGAGATGGAAAACTAACAGAAATAAATACAAGAAAGAAGAAAATGTCCTGAGATGAATTGTGGTGATGATTGTACAACTTCTTAATATGAATTCTATACCAGTAAAAACTATTTTAACAAGGAAATTATGTGTTCACTATGCTATAGTCCCCTTAATATGAAATAGCATGATGAAGACATATGAAAGATTATGAAAAATACTAAAATGTGATGCAAAATGAGCACACATTGTTGTGACAAAAATGGCACCAAAAGACTTGCTCAACACAAGGTTGCAATAATTTGTACAAATATATTTTCTGCAAAATACAATAAAATTTGGCATGCCTGTACCAAATGAAGCAACGTACATGGTATCTGCTCCTACTGTAGTCACTCTAAGGCTAGGGTGAGCAATTATGTATCTGGAGCACAGAACATAATGTGGCTAACAGCTTCTCCGGGATGTGCCTGAGCCAAGGGCTGGAGCTCAGTGGGGAGAGACAAGGTTTTTATGAGAACATGTGAATACTGCATCACAGTCACAGTATCTGCTCAGAGATGGAATTCTTCATTCAAATTCAAGAGTTATTATCCGCCATCGGTTCACAGAGAAGCCCAGCCATACGCATACACACACGGGGTTTCAAAGTTTGGGGAAATTCCTTTATCTTTTCATTTCATTTTTCCAGGATCTTTTTGAAGCCTATCATATGTGTGTGTGTATGTCTATCAGTCTGTTTCTCTGTACAACTAGAAAAACTGATCAATGCCATCTGATTTAGAGTTTAGTAAATGTTTAATGTTATTATTTACCTAAGGCCTATTTATGACATTTTTCCAAATGAATATATAGGCAAGTTTGTAAAAGAATGGTAACAAAATATGTGCACTGGAGTTTATTTATTATGGGGTATACTGGAAGACAAAAACAAAATTATTTTTTTAAATGACAGCAACTACTTAGAATTAGGTAAATTCTAGAAATGTATCTGATATATTGATAGATAGTTAGAAATAAGGTTATCAGTTGGCTGCTAAATTTTATCATTAAGCTACTCTTCTCAACCTTTACTTTAAAGTATGTTTCCTGATACCATAATCATGAAGGTAGTTTTCCAGGGCGAGGCTTATCCATTGCACTCTGGAATTGCTGACTCCTGTGATTTCCCTAAATGTGGAAACTCGACTGCATAATTTGTGGTGGTGGGGGTCTGCGTTCACACTCTCCCTTGAAGAAAAAGAAAATATGTTTCCTCATCAACAAGCTTTGTGAATCAAATCCATAAACTACCTAGTTGTGTGTGTGCTTGATTATAATGAGAATTAAGCAGACTCTACAGAATCGCATCTGAAATGTCCAGAGTACAATGGCAGTCACCAAGTTCCCCATGAGAGCAATAGTAGACTGAATTTTATTGGTTTTTCAAGCTGTGCCTAATTACTGACTCCTATTTGAATTTTTTTCCCAGTGGTTATACATTTCTGACCAAGGCCAAAGAGTTCTGGGGAAGTACACTTCATGCTATTAAAAGAAAACATGAATTTTAATCAGAAGCATGAAAACCAGCAACCCAGCAAGGATGACACTGCAGCAACTCTGCAAAGAAGATATTGATCGCAAGGCTTCAAAAGCAACTTAAAGAAAAAGGGTACAACGAAATGTTAGCAGTAAATAAGACCTGCAAAACTCAGTAAAAATCCGTCTTAGGTTGTGATCTTATCTAGAGACTGATTTTAGTTCAGAAATATAACCAATGTTGCATTTCTTATTCTGATTGAAATGAGGGAGTCTTAGACTTCTCAAAAGGTCCTGTGGGCCACGATCTTTTTAATTTTAAATTTGGCTGCAACTCAAAAACTCATTCTTGAGGGAATATAATTGACAACTAAAGTAGTGTGATTCTATTTGTGAACTTCATCACTCTCTGGTTCTATTGATGGATTCCTTTGCTTTAATATACACTCTTAAGAGTATAGTTGAAATTAAATTAAGTTGAGACATCTGGGACTTGTGATATAAACTGAAGAGAATGTAATTTTAAGACTCATGTACAACTTACAATTTTATAATGTAATGCTTACAGAAGTTGTTGCACAGTAAGCAATGTCCTCGTGATGACATGCAACAAAATCATATGGAATATGGAAATGTAAATTATAGAGTCATTTACTAAAGCTACAGTTTAGGGGAAAGCAGATACTAAAGAGTATTCAAGTCATTGGAGTTTCCAAAGCCACATAGAAGCTTTAGATACAGTGATCTTGTATATAGAATATCAAAACAAAATAACTTAGCTTAATGTAATCCATTTTGAGAATATTATTAAAAGAAAATGTACTTAATTAGCCAAATATATGCTTGTTATTTATGAACTTACAGCTTTACTTGCCAAGAAAATTCATTTTGAATACAGCATAAACTAATAAACTCCTAATATGTGCACACAACCCTGTATCAGTGTCACACTGTGGTGGCTTACATGTTGCTGTGATGTTAGAAGTTATGCCACTGGTATTTCAAACACTAGCAGGGTCACTCATGATGAACAAGTTTCATCAGAGCTTCCAGATTAAAAATAGTTTAGGAAGAAAGAGTAGGCAGACGATTTCTGAAATATCAACCATTTCAATTTTATGAATAACAAAACAGTGTCTGATATAGTGCCAGTGTATGAGTCACTCAGGTTGGAAGACATTCACATTACTGTACATTTAGTAAAATACCCTTTAACTTCTTTTACACATTCCATATTACTTCTGTACATATCAAGAGGACAATACTTACTGTGCAGCAACATCTTGATATTACATTATAAGATTCTAAGAGTTGTCCTCCTCAGAGTTAGAGTTGATCTAAATGACATTGATAAATCGAAGTTTGGGGGACTTCATTTGCTTATGGGACATAACACACAGTAAGAAACATCAGCAAGCTTTTGTTAATAACCATAACGTGTAATGTACAGATATGAACCTGGAGAAATTAAAAGTAGTAAAAATGGCATGTAAAATGTAAAGATCAATATCAAAGACATTAGTGAGCTGAAATGAACTAGTATCAGCTATTTGAAATTAAATAAGTGTGTTTCTATGCCAGGAATGGAAAATTCAAAGTAAATAGTTTTACATTTTTTCATGAAAGAGAATATTTCAAGTTGTACAAGGCTTTGTGTAATGGGATAATATCTGTATGCCTTCAAGGAAGACCAGTTAATAAACTATTATAAAATATACACCCAACCACTACCAACTTCTTCCATCTGAAATTGACCAAACAAGTAATCAAGATGTATTGGTAATTAAAATCAATTGGCATGAAAACTGGAAATAAGGAGGATTAGTAGTAGGAAAATATATTGGTAGAAACTAAGCTGGATATTTAAGACAGAATTCTGCAAGACCAATCACTTCTTCATTGCAAATACCATTTTTCCTCAGCATTTTCTGACACAGTGACCACATGCACAACAGAATGAACCACAGCTTATTCCTTTGTAAACCTCAAAATCATTATTACATTTAAACACATTTTCACAAACATATTATCAATCCACATTCCTCTTTTTGACTGGACATTTACTTTAAAAAAACATGATGATCTTTCCAGTAACTGAAATAGTCTGATAACATAACCAAAGTACATTCTCCTTTCTAAGGATCATTCTTGCTGTAAATCATCCAAAGCAGATTTGTTTCTTCTTCTGACAGTACTTGGTACTTCCAATATTCTTTAGCAACAACATAGATCACTTTAAACCAGTGATTCTCAACCTGTGGGTCACAATCCCTTAGGGGATGGAATGACCCTATCACAGGTGTCATCTAAGACTTTTGGAAAAGACATATTTTCGATAGTCTTAGGAATCAAGACACCGCTTCCCTATCTGTCTCCAGGCAGGTTTTCCCTCTTGCAGATACACCCACATACTCCAGTGTACATCCCCTGGTCTAGCTAGATCTGTCTGGTAGAATTGGGATCATGATAGTGGATTGGAGGAAGTGTTTGAGGAGCAGAGGAAAGTTGCACATTTCATTGTTACTACACTATACCTTGCCTGGCTCATCTCCTCCCTGCAACTCCTCTGTAAGAAGCTGTCGCTTCACTTATAGATGGGCTTTGGGTCCCCAATCTGCACTTCGCCACATTTACAATGACATAATTTTTAGTTCTTTGATGTTTGATACCAGAGCCCTTTAACACCTCGTGGTCGCACAGGCTGGTGTGCTTCATCCAAGTGGGCTTGCTTCTGTGCTGGATGGCCGCTTGTTTATTTTCAAGCCTTTAAGATGCCAGACACTACATCTTTTGATAGCTCGGCACCAACAGCTTTCTTCACAACATTTTCTTATGCACATATTTGTCATCCATGATCATACCAGAAAAGTCAGCATATAATGTTAAGATTATTAATTCTTGAACCTGATAATTGACCCCTTTGACACCTCTTGGTCCCACAAACTAGTGTGCTTCTTCCATGTGTGCTTTGTTGCTTCTGAGCTAGATGACTGCTTATTTATTTTCAAGCCTTTAAGACCCCAGACACTGACCTGTGACTTCGTGAGTCGGAAGGAGACTTTATAGACTGACTTCAGGCATATGGGTTAATATCGGACTTATGACTTTTGAAATGGACTGGGCTCAATGTCCTGTTCCTCTTGTATATAAACCTTTTCCTTATATCTATATGCGTGTCTATGAAATTTGTTCCTCTAGTCTACCTGGACTATCACAGTACCTCTGTACATGCCTGTATTTAAACCTCTATAAATGCCCCTTACTCTGCAGTTCTTTCTTGTATTTCCTTATACCTCCTCTCATCCCACCATTATGCTCAACCTCCATTTGGGTTTCAGTATTTTCTCTCTGTTACTTTAATCTTGATCAGTCCTTATGGGACCTCTCACACCCTGTCGCTGACTTTGAATCCCTTGTTATTCCCTTTTCCCTACACCGGTTAACACCATCTCCTTTCCCCCTTCTCCACTTTTCCCAAGTCCACCCCAGAATCATCAGTCCCATTGTTTTTGCCTCCAGACTGTTCATCCAGCCTATTTTATCTAGATAGACCTGCTGAGAAAACATATTATACAAAAAAGGCATCCTAAAATGAAGCAACCAAAGAAAATAGAACAATACTAACACCAACAAAAAACACGCAATGTCAAATATATATATATATATATATATATATATATAATTAAAATATAAAAATAATAACAGTATAAAAACCTGTAGGGGCTGAGCCCTGGTGGTGTAATGGTTGAGTGCCGGACTGCGGCCCATGGGCTTGGCAGTTCAAATCCAGTAGCGGCTCTCCAGGAGCAAGGCTGGGTAGCTCCCAAGAACACCAGTGTTGCCTCCCTAAAACAAACAAAACAAATAAAAAAACCTGTAAATAGTTTAAACTCTGTTCGTTGACCTTCAGGATTGTCCCATCGTTGAGTCAGACGGGGTGTCACACTGTGGCCCCAAAGTTTATCTTTGGCACTCCATCTGGAGCTCCATGCTCTGCTGTACACCTTTAGTTTAGTTTAGTTTTTTTTTTGCCATGGTGTCTTTGGGTCAGACAGGGTATAATCCTGACCCTTGTTATCCATTGGTGACCCCAAAAGGCCAGCGAGGGTAGCCGTATTTCATATTGGGCCCGGCCATATGATCCTCTCTCTGCATTGAATGTTCTCAGTGGGAATATCGTCCTGAAAGCTCGGTGGGCCAAGATGTACTCCATTCTATCTTCCTCTCCCTTCATTTGTTCTCATGTGCCCTGGTCAGGTATATCTCTCTCCCCAAGCTGCAGCTTCAGTGCTGACCTCCAAGGCAAGATGCCCTGGGGGAGTGGCGGCTGACCCTGTAGTTGGAATTGAGGTTGCTGCGCTCTCAGACCTCTTCACTGGTTCTCCACTCCATTGAGTCACACTGCATTCACATCTGGGAACACCAGATTTATGTTTGATCCTTCTTTTCCTGTGGAGATATAAATAATATCTATTTCATATCATTTTTTCATTATGATATTTTATTCTTTAACAGGCTTTTCCTTTTTATTTTTTTATGAAGCTTTCTATTTTCTTTGAGGTTACCATTTTAATTTCTTCCCAATTTATAAACAATCTGTTCTCTCTTGAAAACCGCTGACTTCCTCTCTGTTAAAATATATAGCATCTACACCATTCCTACTATTACTTTATTATTGTCTTCATTGTGCAATAATATCTCTGATTCTAACTGTTCAATCTTTTACATTTATTTTGATATATACTTTAAGTTGATTAGTTTCTGGGTATTTATATCTTGTACATCATTCTCTGTTGATGATTGATGTTGCTGATTCTCTGTCCAAAGAATTCCTCTTAGTAATATTCATAAATCTGGTCTACATCTTGCAAATTCTTTTAATCCATCCTTATCTGGAAATGACCTTATTTTGCCCTTATATTTGAGGGATTATTTTGTTGGATATGAGATTCTTGTTGACATTTTTCCATACAACTTTTATATATAAATTATGTATACGATCCCATTATCTTCTTGCATGTTTTCCACTGAGGAAGTAGAGCCTATTCTTATTTTTTCACCTTTGTAGGTAACTGTCTTCTCCTTAGCAGTCATCAAGTGTTTCTGTAGTCCTCAGCTTCTCATCCATGTGATTCTTTGAACTCTGTCCCTTTGGGCAAAGAAGCTACCCTGATATTCTGCCTAACAGTTCACAGTTTCAGCAGTGCTCTTCTGTTGTGCCTCGTGGTCTCCTTGCCCCAGTCTCTGGTCTCAGCCTGACTTGTTGCATTGTCCCAATGTCTTCGGGACTGAGACGCTACCATTTCAGAGTGCAGTGACTGAAGTCATTAGTGACTCTTCTTCCTTGATGGTCCAGAGAATTCTCTACTTCCAAGATGATTCTTATACACAGAGAAATGATTTTGATGGAGGTGTGGATGTTGTCTTTCAGCAAAACATATCACCAAGGAAACAAAGCCTGATGATTTGGTTTACATGCCCTAGTAAAGAGGAAATTCAAGAGGTATCCTACCTTAATCCTCTCCCTCAGCAAAACAGTGACCTCTGCCCAAAGTAGAATTGTAGGCATAGCCATAGAGGCTAAATTTTACAAAACATTACAAAAGAAATTGAGACAAGAAGGGCAATATTAAATGGCTATATGTCACCTTTAGTTATCTTTATCTGAGATTATCTTTATCTCCCTCATATTTGAGGGATAATTTTGCTGTATGTACGATTCTTGATTGGCTGTATATAGGATTCTTGTGGGTGAGACGATAAAACCCTGATGCACACTTTTCCTGATTTTTTTTTGATGTTTGTTTTTTTCAATGATTTTATAGGGGGGTAGTACAGCTCTTATAAAATTCAATACATCCTTTGTACGAAGCATATTTGTACACATGTTGCCATATTCATTTCCAAGTATTTTCCACTTGAGCCCTTAATATAAACTCCGCTTTCCCCCTCCCTTTTTTTAATGAATTATTTTATTGGGGGCTCATACAACTCCCATGATGATCCATACATATATCAATTGTATGCAGGCCATATTTGCACATTTGTTGCCATCATCACTCTCAAAACATTCTCCCTCCACTTAGACCCCCAGTACCAGCTCCCCATATTTCCCTTTCCTCCCTCCTCCCCGTCCACCATGAACCCTTAATAATTTACAAATCTTTACTACTTTTTCATATCGTACACTCTCCAATGTGTTCCTTCACTAACTTACCTGTTGTTTGTGCCCCAGAGAGGAGGTTATATGTAGATTCCTGAAATTGGTTTCCCCTTTCTATTCCACCATCCCTCCACCCTCCCAGTATCACCACTCCCACCACTAGTCCTGAGGGAATATCTATCCCAAATTCCCCATGTTTCCAACTCCAGTGTACATCCCCTGATCTAGCTGGACTTGTCTGGTAGAATTGGGATCATGATAGTGGATGAGGGAAGCATTTGAGAACTAGAGGAAAGTTGCATATTTCATCGTTACTACACTGCACCCTCACTGGCTCATCTCCCTGCAACCCCTCTATAAGAGGATGCCACTTCACCTATTGATGGGCTTTGGGTCCCCAATCTGTACTCCCCCTCATTTATAATGATATAATTTTAGTTCTTGGATGCCTGACACCAGATCCCTTCAACAACTCGAGGTCACACAGGCTGGTGTGCTTCTTCCATGTGGGCTTTTTTGCTTCTGAGCTGGATGGCCACTTGTTTGCTTTTAAGCCTTTAAAACCCCAGACACTATAACTTTTGATAGCTGGGCACCATCAACTTTCTTCACCACATTTGCTTATGCACAC
>PVJH01005981.1:0-105762 GCA_004026705.1 Nesogale talazaci | reverse complement strand
GGGTTCAGTTCAACTTACTTCTATGGAACAAGTAATACACTGGCAGTGCTTCAATACCTGAGGACTATCAGGTCCAAGGTCAAGGAAACAGACAGCTGAGTCTTCCCTACAGCAATGCCAGGAGTCCATCCACAGGCAGCAAACAGCAGGGTGGGTCACCAACATTCAGGAGCTCAGGCGCTTAGTGAAGTAGACTGGGATGGCCTATCAAACTCAAACAATGCAAAATGACAAGATCCACCAGCCTCAAGTTCAAGAGATGTACACACCAGCAGTGTGGCAAAGCAGGCCTTGAAGGAACCTCAAGCTCTAGTGACATGATGCATGGTTAGGCTGCTCTACAGGTAGAGTAGTTCACAGTTTGAGGCAGGGAACTCACTAAAACAACCACGCATTGGACCAATCACCAGAGAGCAAAGGGTGGGGGGCGGGGTGGAGAGAAGGTCTTGCCAAGCCTTTTATCTCTTGGTTCTCCAATCAAACTATGATCTGATTAATCCCACATGGTCTCATTGCCCAGACTGGCACAATAAACCTACCTATCACTGGGCACTCCTTGCCAACTTGGTACCTGTACACATTCCTTTAACGATATTTAATGTCAAGATTTTAATGAAATCATACTTTCACCTAGTTTCATATATCTATCATACATATAAATTAAAACACAGTGAATCTAATTCTATCTGGTAAATCATTCACAAACAAAGGAAAGATGTTCAATAAGCACATATAAAGAATATAAACTGACAATTACAAACCTTGTTTTTACAAATCATCATGTGGTCATAGCTAATAGGTAGAACTTCCTTCTACTACCCATTCTCTGTAAACTTTGCCAATGTCAGCACCTCAGTGGTCCTGTGCTATCAACCTGTCACCAGGTTTCTGGTTGATCTCCTTTAGGAATGGTCCCCTATCTTGGACTCAATGTTTGCTTCTGCTGCTGGCAGATGGGGCACTCAGCATTGGTAGTGGTCAAGTCAGTCTTGGTAAGTGGAAGTCCATATTGCTGTGCCCATACATAAGCTCCATCCCTGCCACCATGTCCATTTTTTTCACGTGCCCATTGGGCAATGGCAGGAATGACAAAAGTAAGCATTCACATGAGACACAATTATCTTTATGTTCTTGGCCCATTAAGAGAGTTGTATCCAGATACCTCTTCCCAACACATCCTTGTCCCCAATTTTCCATTCGCATTCCTTCTAATTCCCTGACCATAAGTCAAACCATTAGCCACAGCGCATGAATCAGTATACAATCTCACATTTGACTATTTCTCCTTCCAGGCAAACTAAACAGCCTGGTGTACTGCTCAAAGTTCTGCCCACTGGGAGGATTTCCCTTTACCATTGTCCTTTAGGAAGATCCCAGAGAGGGCCTGTAAAGCTGCTGCTGTCCATTTATAAGTGGCATTTGCATATTGTGCAGAGCCATCATAAAACAAGCATGACTTTTTGGTCCTCCTGCAAAATTATCATAAGGAACTCCCCAGGAGGCTATCAGAGCAGACAGGCAGGTAATGTGACAGGAGGGGAGACTGTGGGCATATGGACCATTTCTTCATGCAGCTTATTTGTACATTCAGCTCCAGCTCAAGTCCCATCTTGTATATACCAGCTCTATTTAATGATGGCGTGTTGCTGTGCATGTCCAACTTGATGATCTGTGGGTCAGACCATACCCGGTTCATGAAGGGCAGCTCAGTCCTCATTGTGACCCATGGTGAGGTGATCAGACACCACTAAGGCCCAATAACAGACCTAACAACTGTTTTTCAAAAGGGGAACATTTGGCTGCAGAGGGTGGCGGGACTTTACTCCCAAATCCCAAGAGTCTACGTTGTGATTCAACAATAGGGGTCTGTCAGAGACTTAACACCACATTTCTAGCCACAATTGATACCTCTAGCACCATAGCGTCAGCTGGATCATATCTTGTCATTGGCAAAGCAGCTTACTCAGTAAAGTTTTTTTCTTGTTCTGGGCCCCACTCACAACAGAGGTCTTTCATGCAACTTGATAAATCGGTCAAAGTAGAACACCCAAATGTTGCCTCTAAACTCCACAGAAGCCCTCTAAGCATTGTGCCTCTTCTGTAGTTGCTGGGAGTGGGGGAAGATACAATAGCTTATTCTTCACTTTATTAGTAATGTCTCAACATGTCCCACACCACTGTGCCCCTAGAAATTTTACTGAGGTAGAGTGTGCCTGAATCTTCATTGAGTTCATTTTTCAACCTCTTATATGCAGATGTTCTACCGATTAATCTAGAATCTTTGATATATCTTCCATAGTGGGGCCAATCATTATAATGCCATCAATAAAAAGGATTAGTGTGACTTTTTGCAAAAGAGATAGGTGATCAAGATTCCTTCAGCCTAATTTATGGCATGGGGCAGAAAAGTTGCTGTACCCCTGGGGGAAACTTGTGAAAGTGTATTGTTGCCCCTGAAGGCAAAGTGTTTCTGGTGGTTCTTTGAAACTGGTATTGAGAAGAAGGCATTGACCAGATCAATAATGGCATATCAAGTACCAGGAGAAGAATTAACTTGCTCAACAATAAATCACATGTGGAACGGCAACTACAATTATAGTCACCACATGGTTAAGTTTACAATACGCCACTGTCAGTCTTCAGAATCCATCAGTTTCTTCCCCTCACACCCCTGCCAAAGGTCAAAGAGGTGAGTTAAATGAGGATGTGATAAAAATCACCACCCCTGCATCCTTCAAGTTTGATAGTGGCTCTGATCTCTGTAATCCCTTCAGAAATGCGGTATTGCCTGTGGTTTACACTTTTCCTAGGCAATGACAGTCCCAATGGTTTCCACCTGACATTTCCTACCATAATAACCATTGCTCACATTTCAGGTATCCAATATTAGGATCTCCTAGTTACTAAGTATGTCTAATCTAATGATGCATTCTGCAACTTGGGAAATAGCAACAGGATGGGATGGGGCCGACCTAAGGCATAGCTGAGATAAAACTCCATCAAAAACTTGAACTTCTTATGCCTCCACTATGACTGGAAAGTCTTTTAAACATTTTGGCTCTGCTGGAATTAGTGTCATTTCAAAGCCAGTGTCCAGTAATCCCCTAAAAGTTTAATTATTTCCTTTCCCCCAGTGAAGTCACTCTTTTGAAAGGATGCAGGACCCTTTGGGAAAGGCTGGAGGAAAGACTAACAGTATGAACCTTTGGTGATGCAGCAGGGTTGTTTTTTTTTTCAAGGGAACCTGGACCTACCCTCATTGAAGGGATTGTGGGCCTATAAACTGGTCCATGTCTGGAAATTGGTTGGACAGGAAGGCTGTTCACCTAGCTCAAACATCCTTCTGCTTGTATAGATCACATAAATATTTAATACGTTTCCTATGTATACCATACCTAGGAACATCATGACTGAGTGGCCAGTACCATAAGTCCACATTAGACAAACTATTTTGATTACTACAGAACACTTTCTATCCCTTAAGATAAACATGTTGTCGACTTCATGTCTGTTGATACAATGCTGACACCTGCTCCCTATCACCACACGACCCAATCAATCCCCTTGTAGGCAAATGTCAGAGTTCACTTAGGGCAGTTCTCACTGTTAATCCTGGTGTACATAAAATAGCAATCACAGAAGTCTAAAGTGATACTTGGGTCCACTTCACAAAGTTGTTCTTTATGGTTGTAGTGAAAAGTCTGTCGTTGGGGCATGTCTTTTATGAGTTTAAGGGATTATGTTGATAGATTCATTCCAACATACCAATTTTCCTAAGCCTTTGGATATCTTCTTATTCAGTATATCAAGGTAGGTCAGATACCTCAAAGTAGTCTAATCTAGGCCACTTGGCAGTCCATGCTTCAGTTAACCCATCAAATAAGCAATTAGATTCTCTTGGAACCTCTCTTGCTGAGACACTGAAAGAAAAATTTGTTCTTAAGGGGACCATATCAAGGAACTCCCACTGGTCTAACATTCCCTTTTTTGCACCAGTATCCCACAACCTTAGAATGCATTCCCAAGGATATTACTCAGGCATATGATTGTAATTACAAAACTGAAGTAGATATTTAAGAGTATAGTGTACTACTTCCTGAGTCATTATCCGGACCTCACCTTTTGGAAGTTTCTGACCCCTACTTCTAGTGACAGGTCTAGAGGAAATAATGAGTAGTGGGGTTGTTTCCTGGGGTCTCTCAGCAATATCTTGTAGGGATCTCCTCTGGACAGTGTGATTGTTGCAGCTCCACCTGGCATTTCAGCTGCTCAAGTGTGAATTGTTTTACTAATAGTGGAATAATCTCCCCAGGTAAGAGGCATGGATCTAATGACTGGGGTGGCTCGATCAACTCTAGAGGCTCGCTATCTTTCTCTTCTGGATCATCAGCCTGTATGTTACCATCCCATGGTTCAGGGCCCAAATTCTTTGCAATTAATGCCCTTAATTTTATAGCAGACACTGTTCTAGACTTTTAATTCAGTTGATGCTGTAATTCAGCTACTTGTATGATGAGACTCTGTATTTGCTTTCAAACAATGTCAGCTCTATTGCTAGTGGAGAGAAGACTGTCCTTTGTAGCACATGCAGAAGCTTTTATGTCTCTTATTCGGCACTTGAGACACACTTCTGAGATTCTGAGATTATCCCTTTCCTTGATCACATTTTTTTATTGTAAGGGGGTCCAGCCTACCAGCTTCCCTATACTTCTCATCCTGACAAAACTTCTGGAAAATATTAAATGCATGATCACCCAGAGACCTCTCCTCTCAACAGCACCTCATCTATTGGTAATGGTACTGTGGATATTAGCTTACACCCCATAGATTAATACCACCCTCTCTATTAAGTAGCAGATTTATCCACATCTTTAGTAGCAGAGATAGTATTATCAGTATTGTTAAGCCTAATAAGGCTGGAGAGTCAAACTGAGAATCCCATATTTATGACCTTGTTTCTCTATAACCACTCCAGGTATAAATTGCATTACACAGGGTTCTCTCAAGAAACAAAACCAGGGTATTTATGATTATAGATATATGATAGACAAACATAGATCATATGGAATAAAGGAATAGAACAGCGAATTAGCCCACACAGCAGTACAGAGGACTCAGTTCAACTCACTAACTCACCTCCACGGTACAGTTAATATACCAGAAGTCATTCAACTTAGGAAGGCTGCTGGATTCAAGGTCAAAGACGCAAACAGCTGAGTTTTCCTCATGGCAATGCAGGCAATCCGATCACAAGCAACCAACAGCAGTGTGTGTCGACAATTGCCATCAGCTCAGGAGCTTAGTAAAGAAGGCCCAAATGGGATATGTAACTCCAGCAATACAAGCTCAAGTGATATAGCCCCAGCAGTGTCACAAAGCAGGTCTCAAAAGAACCTCAAACCCCAGTGACATGATCCACGGTTTCGCTGTCCCACAGGTATTGTAGTCCGCAGGCTGAGAGAGAGAACTAGCAAAATTATCTGCACACTGGTCCGGTCACCAGAGAGCAAGAGTGAGGGGTGGGCCTTGCTGAGCCAGTTATCCCTTTGCTCGCCAATCAATTTGCTCTTGATTGATCCCAGTGTTCCTACTGTTCAGGTTGGCACAATAAACCTACCTATCACATAGGTGGTAGGTTTCCAATTCAGGCCGTCACCTTTGCACTTAAAATTTCAAACTCCTCATCAACCTCTACCCTGCTATTTCGTCATTCATTCCCTCCTACACACACACACACACACACACACCCCACATGATTTCTTTTTCTCCCTCTTATGAACCATCGTTCTCCATTTCATCGTTCTCCAAGTCAATCTCTCTCAAGCTTCTAGTCCATTACTTCATCTCCCATCCTTACTCTACCATATCCTTGAAGCCTTCATAATCTTTTGTCTTTGGTAAGAGAATCTGTTTCTGGTTTGTCATCTTATGTTAGTAGTCTCCTTCAATATTTGACCTCTAGTTACTGACTAACTTCACACAGCATATCCCATCCCTTTGTCAAAGATTATCAATTTTCTTCAGGTGGATGAATTTATTTCTATTTTTTTAAAAATTTAAAATATGCTCAATATGTACTTATCATTGTATCAGAACCAGGGTGTTGTGCCCATGAAAATATGGATATTCAATCCATTTTGAGATAGGATGCCTATCTTGTTCTTCTTCTTCAGACCTCATTTACTCATCTGGTTCTCTTCCCTCTCCATACAAAGTCAACGATCGGTTTACCTATTTTGTTAAAGAAACAGAGTTGAAATATGGAGCAGATCATGTTGCTTTTAGAGATTGCTTTGGCAACCTCATGATATTTTCATAATATTTAAACTTCCTATGCATGAACATGGAATGGTCTTCCATTTGTATAGATCTATTTTGGTTTATCAAAGTTCATCTTAAAGTGTTATTTTCAACAAAACACTCTGCGAGCACTCACAGCAGAGCTTAATAAGTGGTAAGAGATTTAATAAAAAATTATAATTATATTCTTTTTTGTGGGCATCACTGCCGCCTGGTGGGAATAGAAGATCCAATCTTGCTCCTGGATTTGAAGTGCCAACCCTGTGGGCCACAGTCCCACACACAACCACTGCACCACTAGGGCTCAGGCCTAGAATATATTCTTATAAATACAAAAGGAGGTTGATTACATGTGTATAATTCACAATGAATCAGTCATATACATGAAAGTACAATAGCCAACATGCATAGGTAAAATGCCAATGCAAACAGGTGATTCAGGACAAGGTGTGAAAAATACATAGGGATATAAATTTCAGGGACTATTAAAGTATAAATATAATAAATGAAGGATGGTCATAAGATATCTAAGAGGAACATCTATTGTAAAATGGACCATAATTATCTAGATTTCTGTAAGAAGCCGGACTCATTCATCAACCTTGTGGGAGCATTTAGAACAGCACTTTTTGAAAACTTATGTACTGTTTAGAAACTACAAGATACATGTTCAAGAAGACCATCTTTTCACCCAATAAGCATTATTGTCTACTGGATATTGGCAACAATATTGTCTACTGGATAGAGAAGAGGTCTCTAAGAGAATGTACTGCAAAAGACTATAGGTAAAGATTATTCCATATCATACACATGCACTGTCAGGCATCATCATCAAAGCAATATGCATATACAAATGAGACAAAGCAGCGAAAGAAAATGTATGTATAGGCAGCATCAAAGCAATATGCATATATAAATGAGTGAAAGCAATAAAATAGCTCAGATGGCAAAAGGCAGATCCATATGGGAAAAAAAAAAACTATTTACAAATGTGAGACTCTTGAGATGTCAGTGTAACCAGTCTCATTTAATGCTGCAAAATTTTATCATATGAGTTTCTATTTACTTTCACTAAATAATAATCAGGGTTATTTCTAGACAATGAATGAAATGCAAATTGCTTCAGGAGTAAATAATACATGGGACCTAGAGTTCAAGAATGGGAGTATAAATATAAGAAAGTAAGATTGATATATTATTATACTATTTTATTTATTTAAATTTAATAAAAGTCAGGAAATATAGGAATAAAAATAGATAAGCCAAAATAGATACGAGGCACATTTCCACTAAGATAAGCAGAAGAATATAAAAAGAACTACACTGCCAGCGGGAACACAGACTTATCAGATGGACTCCAATTCCATAGTAAAGAAGGAGAGAGTCACAAATAAAGATAATAGAAAACTAATCCAAACCCACTGCCACCATCAATTTAATTTCAATTCACAATACCCTTATAATAGAAGCTATAGTGTGAATTAAGTAAATATTCGGAGTAATCACCAAGAGAAATGTGACTGTAAATGGCTAGAATCTAACGGACATACGCTAGGAAAAGAAAACTCACATATTTAATGAAGTTTAAAGACCATTCATTCATATTTTCTCTGTGATATTTGGAGGTGCCATAATGACATAGTGAGTTACCTATTGGGTCGCTAACTGCAAAGCCACCAGTTTGAAACCGCCAGCTGCTTAGTGGGAGAAAGATGAAGCTTTCTATTCCCCTAAAGACTGACAGCCTGGAAAACCCGGGAAGGGGGCGAGCAGTACCACTCTGCCCGATAGGGCTGCTGTCAGTCACTCAGGCTTGACTCAAAGGCTGCGAATTCGAATTCGGTTTTTGTGGTATTCAAGGAGCCCTGGCGGCATAGCGGGTTAAAAACCAGTGGCTGGCCACAAAGTCAGTCTCTCAATCTCCCAACTACTGTTTGAGAGAAAAAGGAAAGTCTGCTCCCGTGAGCCAGAACCGCTTCGGAGACCCTACGAAGCTGTTTCACCCTGTTCCTTATGCACGGTAGGAGTCGGAATTGCCCGATGCCAGTGAGGTGTTGTTGTTGTTGTTGTTGTTGTTGTTGTTGTTAGTTTGGGGGATAAATAACTTTTTAGCATCTCTGCATCTGGAGGCCTGATGTCACTGATGGTTGTACTGCTGACAGTATCTGAGATTCAAACCCCCCAGCTGCTCAGAGGAGGAAAGAAGGTTTTCCGCTCCCCGAAAGATTTGTAAAACCTCAGAAACCCAGTATAGGATGGCTATGAGGCGAAATCAACTCAATGGCAGGGATTTCCCATCCCATAGGCTTATATAGGTTTATTTTTCCCTTATTCAACCTTCCTGGATTTGAAATATATAGTTGATTTAGAAATTGTGGCTAGACACACAGAATAAAGAATATAATATTCAGAGAAATAATTATAAGAACATATATTGGAGTCTCAAGTGTGTTAAGAAATTGTTAGAAAGTAACTATTTACTCTTACTTGATCTTAGTTTCTCATATTGGACTCTATGGGAGTGAGGACACAAAGCAGGAAGCTGTGGCCAAAAGCAAAAGAAAATGATTGTAAATTTCAGCATAATGTGGACTCTCAGTTACTTATCAAAATCTAGCATAAGAACTACAAAAAAGTGGTAAATATTTCTACATCTGTCAATGTGGATATCATTAGTGACATTTAAATTATGGCTATTAGATAAGAGATTTATGCAAAGAAATAATAGCTTCACTGCCATGTAGGGTGAATAAAATATTCATTTTCATAATGTCTCAAGTTATTTGGGGTTCTTGTTTATGAGAACTTGGCAATTGCTGGCTTTGATAGGGTGTCTGACCTCTAAAGTGTAGCCCAGGATCAAATCCAGCAAGATTAGAGGTAATTTGAAATCCATGACTCCTCACTTAGTTTTCTGGGAAGAGGAGCGTGACGAAAGAGAAATATGCCTCTATAAAACTTCTTCCCAGAGAAGTTAGCAAGGTTATCCCTGAGTCAGCATGAGCAGTACTAGTCTTCTGGGAATCCCACAAAAGGAAATGCTCTGTCAAAGGGCAGAATAAATGTACTATCACAGAGCCTACTAATCGACTTAATTTCAGTGGGTGTAGATTTTGTTTCTTATATGAGTTTTATTATTTTTTTAAACATTCTTTCATGTTGAAGTTATTTTTCTCTTAAATATTTTATTATACAAAGAAATATTTTCACACTTTATGATTCACACCTTTTTAGCTATTGGGGGCTACAATTTGATGGTTTTATCTAACTTTTATCCTTTCACCCCCCCCTTAATCAAACTATCATATGCAATTTTTTTAGAAGAATACCTAGAAGTTTGACTGAGGAAGCACATCTTCAGATCAATTTTGCATTAGCTTTTGCTAGACACCAAAGATATATTCTAGACCTTGAACCAAGTTCTAGGATAATTTTCTAAACTTGTACACCACTCTGACTGTGCAAGTTTCCATATTTACATTGTAAATTTACAGGTTTTTATACCTGAGACTTCAAATTCTTATGAGATATTTCCTTTCTTCCAGAACGTGGGCATATTCAAACACATTTTCCTCCCATCTCCCTCTATTGTGAGCTTTCTTTAAAACTAGATAGCATAAGGTTTGGGTTAATGGTTGGGGTAAAAAAATCCCAACTAGATTGCACTGTTTTTTTTAAGAATCATGACTTTCTGCAGTAGTAGTTCCAATGACTTGACTCTTTGTCTATCAGGAGTGGTACAAATTATTCTCTCAGTTTACCATATCTCTTAGCCAGACTCTGTCTTCTATCTGCTCCTACCATACCTCATCTCTCTTTCATTTACCTTCTGAGGTCTTCTTTTCTAATCTTTATGTCAAATACCTGAGATTTTCTGTGTTTTTAGATTTTTATTCTTTCATATCACAACTGCAAATTATTTAATTTTGCTTTATTTGATCTAGAATTTCAGAATTCTTAGGGAGAGAAAAGACTTCATCTTTTTTTCCCCAATGA
Organism: Nesogale talazaci; assembly: GCA_004026705.1. Classification (NCBI taxonomy): domain Eukaryota; kingdom Metazoa; phylum Chordata; class Mammalia; order Afrosoricida; family Tenrecidae; genus Nesogale; species Nesogale talazaci. Next base: position 95,466 of record PVJH01005981.1, on the reverse strand, counting down.
TTTTATTGGGGCCTCTAACAGCTCTTATAGCATTGAATACCTCATTTGTATCAAGCATAGTTCTATACATGTTGCCATCTACATTTGCAAATATTTTCTACTTGAGCCCTTGGCATAAGCTCTCTTTCTCCCTCCTCTTTTTAAATAAATCATTTTACTGGGGGCTCATACAACTCCCATCACAATTCATAGGTAAACCAATTGTATGCTGGCCACATTTGCACACTTGTTGCCATCATCACTCTCAAAACAACTGGGGACTTCATTTTAAAATGTCTACATTTTAGAATGTCTGAAACTTGTTGGGATAAAATAACTATTTTTTTCTTTTCATATATCATGAATTTTTATTTTTTGAAAACAGAACAAGAGTCTCTCCAAAAAGTCTCTCCACTTTAGGCAGTTACATGATATGCAGTAGGCATTTGCTGTATGGGATCAAGTCATGGAGCTGAGGGGCAACCCTTAAGAAGTGGAAGATGACAGAGGACATGGAACATGTCTGTGAGAAATGTGAAGATTGCGATTAGTTGTGATTAATATGAAGATTGCGATTATCTGTTATGTTTCATTTTTAAGAAGGCACCATAGATATATTTATGTATTTCTCAGCACTCATAGTTTATACATGTCTGTGGGACTTAAAGCTTAGAGAGTTGCAAATGTTAAAAGAAACACTTAGTAAAATGTATGTCTACTTTTAAAACTTTAATGAAAATGGGAAAATAAATTAACAGCCCCCCTTTGTCAAGAATTTTTAATTGGAAGTGATTTTTAAATAAAACCAGAAGTTTCATCAAAAGCAAATCTGATTGACAAATGGGCAGTATTTGCCCAAGAGCCATGTTCAGATGGTCAGGAAAGAAGAAGAAATGAAACAAAAATAAAAAAAAAAAAACAAGAAAACAGCTGAGCCCTGGTGGCATAGTGTTGGAGTGCAGAACTGCGACCCACTGACTTGGTGGTTCAAGTCCAGCAGCAGCTCTCCAGGAACAAGGATGGACCTCCTACTCCCACCAGAGGGTAGTGATACCCCCCCCAAACAAACAAACAAATAAAAAGGAAAATCCTGTGAAGTTTAGATTTCCTCTGACACACATGGGAGTAGGACCCTTAAGATAAAGTGACCAGACAGCCCGCTTTGGGCAGGACAGCCCAGATCTGAAAAACCCAAACAAAACCAAACAAGAAAACAAAAGATGGGTAAGCAATGGCAGATTTAGAGGATTCTGGTCAGCATGTGATGGGTTATTGAGTGTTTCATTATGATATGCTCTGTAACATCTGGATAATTCACAATAAACAATTAATAGAAATAAATATCTGGTTTGTAGTGGCACATATTTTATGTCCATGAGCATTTCTAGCATACAGTCTTAAAAGGATAGACGGTGAAGTAAGGTCACCTACTGGAACTCGATTAGGATTCCATAGTCTTAGGAACTGTCATGAACGTTTGTGAATACTACCCTCTCCTATTGCCTAGAAAATAGCCGAACTTGGAGTGCATCAGCTGTGCTGTTTTGTATTTAATTTTCTTTTACTCCATTACACTGGACTTCCTACATGGTGCATCATTGGGTTGCTGCCAGTATTTTAGGATTTAGAAAGCTGGTTCTGAGCTATAATCTATATTTTTTAAATGTATTTAGGTAATTGGCTAATGAATCAAATACCTGATTTCATCAAATACACTTGGAGATTTTAAAACTATATTCTTATAAATGTTTATAAACTTGACATTAATAAGGCTGAAGACTGTTATAATAAATAGGAATGGCTTGTGTAAAGAGTTACTGCCTTTTAAATCCACAGAGGCAGTTCTACTCTGTTCAATAGGGTCACGAGGAGTAAAAGTAAACTTATTGACTATGAGTTTGATCTTTCAGGGCTTTTTTTGTTCATTGTTTGAGGGTAGTATGGGCTGTCTTTCAATAATTTTGTTGGGAGACTTCACGCTATCCACTTTATAGCCCTAATGTTTCCCTGTCAAACTTTCTGCTCCCCAAACTCAAATAACATTTAAAAGAAACACAACTTGAAGCTCTGAAAACTTCCATTTTCACTTGTTGTAAATAAAAAAATTTTAGGTAAGGGTTACAAAGATAGAAACACCACTTGCAAAACCGTGTGCAGAAGCAGTAGCTTCACATTTTGATTTTTGTTTAATAATGTATCCTATGATATTGCAGTTATATTTTTTACTCACTCTCATATAAAGATATGATGACAGAAAAAATCCTTTACAAAAATGTGAACTTTTCCTGATTAAAACAGAGTTATCCAAATAAATAATCTTCCTATGGTGAATTATTTTGAACATGTAAATTATATATGCTTCTAGCAGATCAGTTATTCTTCTCTTATTAAATCATTATAGATTATAGAGAAACTTCTTGTGTGTCAATGCCAAGCATTGTGAAGAAATATATATTTTAACAGTCACTTATTTTGGCAAGTATCAAAATGTCAAAGTTTTTCTGGGTAGAAATAAAATATACATGGGATTCATGTTCATTATACACAAATAGAATCCTAAAAATTGTAAGAAAGAATTTATACTTGGGTACATTTCATTTAAATAGAGCAATCAATATTATATAATCGCCAGGACTAAATTAAAGGAATCAGATTGTTGTAATAGAAAATAGCTTTCTGTTTCACCCCATTCGTAATATTTAAAAGAAACAGAAACCACACCATAAACCATAAATTTTGTGGCAGATTAAAAGTGAATCATAATTACTGCTTTTCAGGTATCTCTACTCCTGTTATAGAGGGAAGGGATAGAGACTTTTAATCATAAAATATTCATTATCATTTTCTTACCAACCATGACAATAGCCATAACATATATATGTGCTGTAGATTAGATATTCAATTTGCATTTTTTATTCTTCAAATAATTTTAAAATTAATATTTCTTATTTTACAAAGGAAGGATTTAGGCTCAGGGAGTTTTTAAAAAATTAAAGTCATACTAACACAAGATTTGATTGACTGTTCCTCCTTATTCTACACGAAGTTATAATTACTATGGAAATAATTTAAACTCATGCAACAATTGCCAATGCCAAAGATGAAGAAATTGGGGCTAATTTACAAACTTCAACAGTTTGTAATGGATCACATATGTAATCAAAATACCTTGATAATTATCAATGTTTGGAAATTGAAAGTTGGAGTCAAGGGAGAAGGATCATTTGTTTCAAAACATGACTTGATGATTGAAATAACTTCGGATCTCATCTGATAGAATTTTAGAAGCTAATGATTTGTTCGTCACAAGACCTATGTTTAAAAAAGTGTAAATGTTGACTATTCATGTACATTTCTCCAACTGGAATGCATAGGAAGCAAATCAACTGCATATGTGGGAAGAGATGGTGAAGAAACCCAATATGATCAGCCAGGATACAATATGAACAGTCTAGGTTACAGCTGTAGAAGACATTGACAATTGCTCATAAATAAGTAAAATTGAAGAAATTTAAAATGAGGCTATCTGAGCCAAAAGAAGGCCTGGGATATATCTGACCTAGATTTAAATTAGGTTTGAAACACTGAACACAAATGATTAAAGACTAGTATTGTGGGATGACATCAAAGATATCCTTCAGGAAGAAAAGGACAGGTTACTAAAAAGACACAGGAGAAAGGAAAAACTAAAGCAGATGTCAGAAGCCTTTAAAAGTTGTTTTTGAACAATGAATAGTGGAAAGAGGAAATGACAAAGTCATGTTTTTCTAATTGTGAGGTGTCATTGAGTCCATTTCAATTATAGCAACCCAGCATACAGCAACTACAAAGAAGGAATGGATAGTTTATGCCAGAGAAAGTAACCAGGGACAATCTTATTTATAACTCCAAAAACATTGTCACATAGCTGAACACTTGATGAATGGAAACAAATGGTGTCCAAGGTTGTGCCAAAGGATGGGCCCCTTGAGTTCACTCAAAATGTGATTGAAGCAGAGCTACATTCTCAGAGTGAACCTAGTCATGGTGACTTAAATGGAAAATGCTGAAAGGAGTAGAGTCTTCCTGACTTCCATTTGCTGATGGGACACACAACTTAATGTAAGGGGAAACTGCTGTGAAAAAAAATCAGTTTTGCTAAAGACTTGGAATGGTGAAAGTATGACTCTAGGCAAATTGGTAGTCATCGCAAAAGAAATGGTATGTATACAGATCGATATTCTGGTTATTAGTGAGATGAAATGGACAGATATTGGTCATTTGGAATTAGAAAATCCAAATCCAATATGATTTACTAGGCTGGCCATAACACAATCAATAAAAATAGTATTGTGTTCATTGTCAAAAAGGACACTTCAGAATTAATCTTGAAGTACAATACTGTCTGTGATTGGATTGTGTATCAACCTTCAAGGAAACCCAGTCAATACAAACAAAATTCAAATTCATGCAACAACAACAAAAGCTAGGTATAAGGAAAGTGAAGTATTTTACAAACAATTTTAGTTGCAAATTGATGAAACATGCAATGATATATATATATATATATACACTTATTGAAGATTGGATGCAAAAGTTGGAACCAAGATGAAGAAAAAGCAGTTGAAAAATATGGATTTGGTGATAGGAATAAACCTGGAGATCACAAGACAGAATTTTGCAGGACCAATGACTTATGATTAACAAATATCTTTTTCCACAACATGTAGACTATATATATGGACTCTCCAGGTAGAAGCCACACAAATAAAACTGACTGCATTATGTGAAGAATAGAGACAGCCCAATATCAGTAACTAAAACTGGGCCAGGGACTATGTGAAACAGATTATCAATTTCTCATATGTAAGTTCTGATGAAAGCTGAAAAAATTAAAACAAGCACACAATAGTCAAAATATTATCTTGAGTCTGAATTTTGAGAACATCCCAAGAACAGAGTTTACCAAAGACTGAAGATATGGTGAACAGTTTGAGGCAATCAGTAAGATCATTCATAAAGCAAGCAGAAGGTAGTTAACAAGACAAGAAAGAAAAGATCAAAGTGAATGTCAGAAGAAACTGAAATTTGCTCAGAATCATAGAGTAGCTAGAGGAAATGGGGGAAACGATGAGGTCAAAGAGCAGAATAGAAAATAACAACGGGGACCTCAAGAGCAAAGTCAAAAAATTTAATGAAATATATAAAAACTTGCATTTCGAAAACCAAAAAGAAAGAACAATTCAATTCCATTTCAGCATATCTCAAATTGAAAGATGCCCATCAACAAAGCATTCAAGTCTCAGGTTGAAATATTGAAAGATTCTATGGAAAAAACATTGAAAGATGCAAAAAGTATCAAAAGAAGATGGAAAGGATACAATCATTATACCAGAAAGTCAATATTCCAACAGTACAGGAGGTAGCATATGAGCAAGTACTAATGGTGGTGATGGAAGAAGTCCAAGCTTCACTGAAAGCATTAACCATAAACTAGTTTCCAGGATTTCATGAAATACCATTGAAACGTTCCAACAAATTGATGAACCATTGCAGGCATGTCTCCATGCAGGGAAATATAGAAGACATCTTGGGAAGCTACCTGGAAGACACCAGTATTTATACCCACCCCAGAAAAGGTGACCGTACATAATGTTTAAACTATAGAACAATATCATTGATATCATAAGCAAGTAAAAGCTTGCTGAAGATCATCTAACAAGAAGACTTCCTACAAGGGTTATCATTGCTTATGTCAGATGAATTTTGGCTAAGAGCAGATAATACTTGAAAGATGTTTACTTATGTCTATTGACTATGCCAAGACATTCAACTCTATGGATCCTAACAAATTTATGGATAGCATTAAGAGGAATGAGAATTCCAGAACACTTCATTGTACTTCTGTGGAAATGTGTAGGTGGATTAGAAGAATCAGTATAAATATAACAAGGGGATATTACTTTGTTTAAAACTAGGAAAGGTCTGCATCAAGGCTGAATCAACCCATCATAATTGTTTAATCTGTATTATGAGAAAATCAGCAAAGCATTTTATATGAATAAGAGGGTGGCATCAGGATTAGAGGAAGTCTTATGAATAGCTTGCAATATGCAAATGACACACCCTTGGTTTCTGAAAGTGCATAACCAATGAAACACTTGCAGATGAATAAAGATCAAGGATAGCACCATTCAGTATAGACTACAGCTCACTGTTAAGAAGACTAAACATCTTCCTACATCTAGACAAATAGATGACATCATGGTAAATGGAGAAAAGGTTGAAGCTGCCAATGATTTTATCTTGCTCAGATCCATAATCAATGTTCATGGAGGCAGCAGTCAAGAAATCAAAATACAAGTTGCATAAGATGAACCTGCTTCACAAGATTCTATTGAGTATTGAAAAGCAAGGATGTTGCTTTGAGGACTAAGGTGAGCCTACCCAAGTCATGGTATTTTCTATCGCCTTCAATACATGTAAAAGTTGAATACTGAATAAGGAAGATCAAAGAAGAATATATGCATTTGAATTTTGTTGCTGGAGAAAAATATTGAAAGTACCATAGACTGCAATGAGCCCATACATACCTGTCTTGGAAGAAAGAGGACCAGGGTGACCCTTAGAGACAACGATGGCAAGGCTCCATCTTACATCCTTTGGGCATATTGTCAGGAGAGACCATCCTTGGAGAAGTGCATCATAGTAAATAAAATGGAAGGGCATGAAGAAGAGGAATGCCTCAACCATATGGATCGACACAGCAGCTTCAGGATGGGAACAAGCGGGAGTAGACACAGAACCGGGGAGTTTCTAGGTCTGTTGTGCATAGAGTCGCTATGGGTCAGTCAGAATGGACCCACTGACACCTAACAAGAACAACAGCAGCAGCAGCAAATGCTGACTCATCCTTGTATCATCTTCAAGTATTATAATCCTAACTGAATCTTCCCCATATTTCTTGTAGGAACATAAATACGATTCTTCTGAATTTTGGTTCTAGTTGTCCCCAGGTGTTTTTTTTTTTTTTTTTGCATAGTCCTCCATTGGGTTTGGGAGATTTTCAGTTTGGGGTTTGGTTTTTCTTGGTTACTTTGGATTTACAGAGGCTGGACACTGTTCACTTGGTGTTTTGGTACAGCTCTCAGTGGTATGCCAGCTTGGTCTTGAAGGGACTAGTTGGCTATTTATAATGATGTGGGGCAGGTATAAGAGGAGCTTGAAAACATAAGGTAGTGAAATGGATAAAAGGGGAGAGTGATGGGTAAGTAGGGAAATGGGGATGAAAGACTATCAAGAGTAAAATAAAAGTTATAATAGGAGTAATAAGAGGCTTTCTGATGAGGGCATCGGTTTGTTAAAATAATGCAGACATGTGTTTCAGATGGGTAATCAAAACCAAAAGATTTGGATATGGAAATATGGATACATATTTCACAAGGAAAAATAAAGAGCAGTAAGAGATGAAGGTGGGGCAGGAGAACAGTATAAGCAAATACTCAGACCAGAAGAAGAGGGATTATGTAACTGTATCTATGTATACAAGATGATGTATAATTAAGGAAGAGACAAAAGAGAGGGGAAGAGAAGGGGGAGAAGGTTCTGAAAAAGAAAGCAAAAGGCAAGGTGTAAACACGCAGAGAAGAGGAGAGAAGAAACAAAAGCAATAAAAGTTGATGGCATGGCTTGGGTGTTGCTGGCCGTGTGGATGTCAGAGGGTCTGTACACACATGGAGACAATGAAATACAAAGGCCTTTTTCAATGGCGTTCTTAAGACTTCAGGTCTGTCTGTAGGTGGTGATGTCTGCTACTTTGGTAATGTGTGCATGTATGTGCTGCATAGGGGATTTGTCTCCTTGTGCTTTTTAAAATTTTATTTGGACTTTGTGCTTTGTACTCTTAAACTGCTTTCATTACCTTTTCAAATTTTCTTCCACTTTCTTTACAGAAAAAAATTAAGAAAGGAAGAGAAAATTTAAAAATGGTGACAAGTGTACCTAGATATGGAGAATGTGGACACTGAGCTGCCCATGTGGGCTGCATTCCCCACAGTGCCTCCTGAGGCTAGGGAGGCGAGAGGTTTCGCTAGCTGGGAGCCTCAATGGCTGGGAAAAATCATGCTGACAGGGAACAGCAGGGCTCACAAACGTAGCTGGTGGCACTCATCAATGGCAAAATGATTCTGCCTGCAGACATTGCTGTATTCTCACTTTGACACTTTTGTCGACTCCTAAGTTGATTTTCTCACTACCAGGAAGTGCAGGCTATCCATCCTGATGCAAGGTGATGGTAGATGTTAAGATCTTCACAGGCTTGTTATCTGATAGCCATATTTCCACTTCTCTCCTACCTATGTTCTTTTAACTATACACTGTTTTCAAATATGTGGACCAGAGTAAATAATGGTTAAAATGACAAAGAATGAACTTAATGTGAAGTCTACGCTAGAATGTAAAGGGGGGGGGGACATTGAAAAATAAATTAAAGGTTTACCGTTGGGTTCAGAAATAAGGGGAAAAAACAGTATAGCAAGGTTGTAGCACTTTACTTTTTTTCTATCTGTATATCAAATAACTACACTAATGTTCATGTTCACAATACTCTCATGTTTGCCTAACAATATTAAACCAAATCAAACATCTGTATCAAGCTTGGAAGAATTTTATTCAGCAGTTTATAATATTCACATGATACAAACTCAGTTTCTGAAAATGAAGACTTGAAGTGCTTACTGTAAAACCAAAAGCTATAAAAGTGCCTTACACACAAATGTGAAGATGACAAAATCTACACAAGTGGATCAATAAACATTATGTTAAAGGGAAAAAAAGATGGCAATGATTTCATTCTATTTGGGTCAAAAGTCAATGTTTACAGAATTAGAGATCAGGAAATAATTCATTTTGCATTATGCAACTCTGCTGAAAAATATTTCTTTAAGAACTTATTAACTAAGATGACACTGATCATTAAGGCATCTCAAGCATAATTCTTTATCTTTAATTATTTAAACATACCAAAGTCTTTTCAAACATCTCATAACCACGTAATGCTAAACAATGAAGAAAGAGGATAAAAGAGAGACCAATGTATTCACATTTTGTTACCAGAAGAACAAATAACCCAGTCATCAGTATTTTCCATAGAAGTCAGAATGGCGAGACTCTAGTTTGCTTACATTGGACACCCTCAGGAAAGTCAACTATTGGAAAAAAAATATTCTGTAAGGTAAAACAGAGCCTCAGCAAAAATGACAGAAACTCGAAATGAGACAAAATAGACAATGGATTAATGTTATCATAGACTATATCATAATGACAATTGGGCAGCAGGCGACATGTTGTCATTTTTTGTTTAAGATCATGAGTTAGCTGCCACTTAACCTTCCTAACAACAGATATTTGAACACAGTGAGTAAAAGTTGCTCACTTTATAATTAGTGAGTTTTTTGTTTTATTGGTTTATTATTCTATAATTAAATATTTTAGGATTTGATTATGTGAAGAAATATGCAGGGAAGTTGGATCAATACAGAAGGAAACAAAATAGAAAATAACATTGAGACATTCAATATCAAAATGAATTTTATTTCCACTAGATTTATCTGAAATGTTTGGCTCTACCAACACAATGATTAGGATAAAGCATCTGGTTTTGTTTTGTTTTATTTAGAGTTTGCATATGGGAATTACAGAGAGTAAGGTTCTGGGGGTATATCTATGCCAAGAATTTAGATCTTTACAATGTTTTATTTTAATGGGGTCCAGAATCCCTGAACAGAAGGCAATTCTTGTTAGTAAGATAAGAAAGGACACATAGCATACAATACATGATCTACAATCTGTGTATTAAAAAATTAGTTGTTGGTACTTTATTTTATTTGTTTGGCTACCTTGAAGGTTTTTCCATAACATGATGGAAGATGCTATGAACTAAATTTAAGGATCCCCTAAAATATTTTTTGCTATAACAATGTGAGAAAAATTGAAAAGTAACTATATACACACCCTTCACTCAATTTGGACTCATAAATATATAGACCACTAAATGGTGGGACAGTAGCATTCCAGTGAATTGAAAAACACATTTTACTACATATACATAGATTTAGAACAAAAATTTTGTGCAGCCAAGGTCAATATTTTAATATTCCTAAGTGATTAGCATGCCTGGTGGCACCGTGAGTGAAGCAGTAGCCTGCTAATTGTATGGTTGGTACATTTATCCCATGAATGGCTCAACAGGAGCATGTAGAGATTTAGACTTGAAATCCTTACCTAGTTGTTATACTCTGTCTTTTAGGATTGCCAAGAATCATTGTTTTGTTTTTTATTTTAAGTGTTTGCTTTTCTATGTGCTTTGATGGATAACAATATCTATGGAAGCAGCAGTCAAGAAATTAAATTACATATTGCATTGAATAAACCTGGTGCAAGACACTTGAAGATGTCTGAAAGTAAAGATGTAACATTGAATGCAAGAGTCCACATGAGTTAAGCCATAGGGTTTAGACTTCCCTCAGATGCATGCAAAAGCTTGGCTGCCCTGACAAACTGATTAGCTTAAATCAAAGCAATAATGAAGAATGTTGAATATCGTCTTCTGTCTTGGAGGAAACATCAGTATGTAGATGTTATCAGTAGGATTTAGTCCCGAAAGGGCACTCATGTACCTTGAAACAGAGAGAGCCAGTTAAGAAGAGAAAAGCCCTTCATGAAATGGGTAGACACAGTAACTGCAAATATGGATTCAAATGTAAAGATAATTATGAAGATATTACAAGACTAGAGAGTGTTTCATTCTGATCTACCTCTTAATATTATGATTTAGAACTCATTTACTGGCATCTAACCTTAATAAAAAATTCTAGGTAGAAAATATATTTAATTTTTATTTACTAAATATTTGTTCAGAGTTAAATACATAGATTTTCTCCTAAATATTAGCTCAGTCTCTGTCAAACGCTATATGTTTTATATAATTTCAAAGCCTGTTTTATAGGACATAAAATTTATGTCTTTAAATTTATCATGAATGAATCCTTTTGCAGTTTAAATCTTTTGATTTCCCCCCTTATTTTGTCTATTTCTTTATTTTTATACTTTTTATTTTCCCTTCATTTTTATTTGACTAAATCTTTGTATTGGATGCTCTTATAACAATCCATAAATCAATTGTATCAAACACATTTGTTGCCATTATTTCCAAAACATTTTCTTTCTGCTTGAGCCCTTGGTATCAGCTCCTCTCTTTCCCCTCCCTTCCCCACCATTCCACCTTCATGATCCCTTGATAAATTATATGTTATTTTTATTCATATTATACACCATTTGCTGTCTCCCTTCATCCACGTTTCTGTTGTTTGTCACAATGGGGGAAGAGGTCATGTACGATGACCATTGCTATTGATTGCACCCTTTCTTCCCCTTCTTCCCCCCACATCCCGCCTTTCTTCATGGTATCACTACACTCATTATTGGTCCCGAGGGTTTTGTTTGTCCTGGATTCTTTATGTCGAGAGCTCTTATCTGTATCAGTGCACATGTTCTGGTCTAGTCAGATTTGTAAGATACAACTGGGGTCATGAGAGTGGGGTTCAGGAAACATTAGAGAACTAGAGAGATGCTGTGAGTTTAGTTGGTGCTATAAGGTTCTGGGGGTATATCTATGCCAAGGATTAGGGCTTTACAATGTCTTGTTTTAATGGGGTCCAGACTTCCTGAATAGAAGGCAATTCCTATTACTAAGATAAGGAAGGACCTTATCCAAGAAACACCTCTTATTCACATCAAAATGGTTGTTTGTTTTGGATCTTTTGATGTCTGATCCATGAACCCGTCAACACCTCTTGATCACATGGGTTGTTGTGCTGCTTCTACATGGGCTTTGTTGCTTCCCTGCTAGATGGCTGCTTGTCTAACTTTAAGTCTGTAAAACCTCAGATGCTATATCTTGTACGAGCTGGGCACCACCAGTTTTTTCACATTAGTTTATGAACCCTTTAGTGAGGATCACAGAATGCTCACAGGTTAATTAAGTGTTCTAGCATTGAAGGAGGACTTGAGTAGAGATACAATGCCTATCTGCTACCTTGATACTCAACCTATAATCATATGTTCATAGACTTATATTCTTATAAATATATATTGGGATATTTATATATATGCATGCCTATGTTTATGCTTCTATAAATGATTTTCCCTCCTTGTTCTTTTTTCAATTTTCCTTTACTTTCCTCCTGTCCCACTACCAGGTTCAACATTAATTTGGCTCTCAGTAATTCCTCTCGGTTATATTGCACTTGATCAATTTCCACCAGAATTCTATGCTCTCCTCACTATTGATTTTATATTTTCTCTACTTTAACAGTAAAATTGGGAGAATTTTTTCTAGTAATCTTAATATTCACTCTCCTTGGACACACTACCCTATATTTTAGGCAAATATAAATTCACATTAGCTATATGTTTGGAGGAAAAAGTGAGAATTTGCTTATTATATTCTTAAAATAAAGAGAAATATATATGAATTTTCTTAAATCAGATTGATACTTAGTGATTTAGTAATTTGAATAATTTTAAAATTAGTCTAGTTCCTTTGTTAAACTACACTCCTATCTTCATTATTATCTCTTACTCTTATCTTTTACTTAAACTCATTGCCACTGAGTCATAATGATACTGTAGTATATAGGTTAGAATAGCCTTGAAAAGAGTAGGAAGCCCAGTCATTCATCCATGGACTGACTGCTGGTTTTGAACTACTGACCTTCCAACCATAGCCCAACACATAGCCAGTAAATTCCAGGTCTCTTATTTGGAAGGCTTGTTAGGAGGGCAATACAACCCTGATCTCTAGATTCAGTGTACTGCCTATCAACATTCTCACATTTTTCTGAGTAATAGAAAAGAAAATCTGGTATATGGAATTGCTAGGAGCTGCCTCAAACCAAAACAGCATTAAAGGGGTGGAGTAGAATGACTGATACTGTCCCATTTATTGCAAAGCTATAGTAGTCAATGTAGTTCTTGAATAGTAATAGTCATATAAACCAATTAAGTAGAACTGAAAGATTTGGGGGGGGGGAATTCCATTCATGCAAAGTCAACTGATTTTGACAAGAGTGCAAAGACTTCAAAAAGGATGGAAGGATTACCAACAAATGGAATGGAACATCTGGATGTGTGCATTGCTTTTTTATTTACCCTTATGGTAAGAGACAAATTATTACCTTAAAGATAGTAGAAAGGTTGAATTCACAGCACTTGATAAGGTACATATCATATTCAAAGTAATTTATGTGATATGTACCTCATGTTCTGGGGGCTGGGTGGGGGGCATTGCATGTCATGCAGAAGCCCAGGGACAAAGTAGACAAATGGATGGAGGGAGGAATACTTTGTGATTTGCACAAGAAGATGGACTAGCTTGTTAGAGTGATTCCATAGGAATGCATAGGTTTCGGGTCACTGAAGCCTGTCTTTAGCAATAAAGCAGAAATTTAAGCTACTCTGTTTGATATGCAGGGCTGTTTGGCTACAGGACTTTTTAATGTGAGTAGAAGTCGTGATTAGGTCATCAGTATCCTCCTGATATTTCCACATGCAGGACAACACAGAATACTGAAGTTTCATTTTAAGCTTGGCCCTCCCATATGTCAAATAATGAAATTAGATCTCTGCATCACACTATATAAAAATTAACTCCAGATGACTCTGGAAGACATAGATTCAAAAAGTCAAACTTTAAACTATTTGAAGGAAAACTAGATGAATCATAAGAATCTTAGTTTTGTGAAGGGTATTTATAAAAGATACATAACATGAAGAATATAAGAAAAAATAGAAAAATAAACTTCATAAGAATGAAATATATTTGTACTTCAAAAGATACCATAAGGAAAGTGAAATTATAACCCAGAGAATCAGAGAAAATATTTTTAAATTTTTATATATAATATAAAAATAAGTACACATTTTAAATATATATACACATATAACTTTATAAATATATATATTTACTTTGGTTCATCCTTTATCCATACTATACTCTTCCATACTCTTGTCAGTTACTTTTATATTATCTTTCAGAATACTTTATATTGCTAAGATGGCAATACAACTCAAAACAATCTACAGCTGCAATAAATTTCTTGAGTAATGCAGAAGAAAAGCTGATCTTCAGATTGTTACAGAATTGCACTCTGACTGTCATGGAATCATTTTTACACGGGGAGCCAGTGAGAGTGGGTTAAAACTGCACCAGTGGGTTTTCATGACTTTATCTATGAGAACAGACTGGTTTGTCTTTCTTCAGAGAAAAGTTGGTGACTTCTAAGTGCTGACCTTACAATTAGTAGACCAATGCATAAACCCTATGCGACCAGGGCGTATTGTATGGAATAGCTAGAAACCCCCAAAGTCGAAACAATAATGGACATCAGGGAAGGGGGAAGGCTGACACTTCCCCATTTAGTTCCATTTGAGTCACTATGAATGAATAGACATAGTTTGAATTGAGTCTGGTGAGGGATTGGTATCAAGAATATACACTGAACTATTACATCTCACCTAAAAAAAGACTGAAATTCAACATAAAAAACAGTATAAGATTTGCATAGACATTAATCAAAGCCATATATAGGAATGATCAATCAGCATGTGAAAAGGCACTCAATAGCATTCATCATCAGGTCAATGCCAACCAGAACCACATGGAAGTTGTGAGGTTGACAGGTGTAGTTGAGTGTGTTTTACTCATAATAAGTTTACGTAGAACAGAAGGAAATACGGCCTTGTCCTCCCCATCCTCAAAAACTGTTGCGTGAGACTATTTTTGCAAGAAGTTTCAGTCCTTCTCTTTGAGGGTCATCCTCTTTTGGCACAGTGGTTACCATTGCTCTGCTAACTACAATGTCAGCAATGCCAAGCCAGCAGCGTCTCCGTGGGTGGAAGACTGAGCTTTCTCCTCTTAAAGGTGCCCTGGTGACAAACTGGCACACATTGGACTGTGATCCACACGGTGGGCAGGTCAAAACCACTGGCAGCTCTGCCAGGGAAAGAGTAGTCTTTCTAGCCCTGTAAACAGTAAACAGTTACTGTCTGGTGACACCCACTGTTTAACTGGATAACAGCGAGTTAAAAAAAAATTACTCTTTCTGAAACTCACAGGGGCATGCTTAGCATTACAAACTGAGTGGTCATACATAGGCATCAATTTGATGTCAATGAGTGACAGGATGATATCAACAGCCATAATAATTAAACATGAAAAACAGCAAGTTTTGGCAAGTTGTGGTGAAAATAGAAAGTTGCAGGCTTGTAAAAGGGATTATCCACTAGGTATAATAACTATATTTCCCCAAAAAGCTAGACATTGTATTTACATATGACACAGGAACAGGAATCCTATTCCTGGGCATAAAACCAAGAGAAATGAAAGCATATGCCCACAAAACTTGTGCTCGAACGTTTACAGCATCATTATTCAGGATAGGCCCAAATACTCAAATATATCCTTCAATGAATAAATGAGTACACAAATGGTGGCATATACATAAAGTGAAACATCATTCAGCCATAAAAGGATGAATGGTTGATACATACTATAACTTGAATGAATCATGAAAAAAAATGCTAAGTGGAAGACATCAACATGAAAGGTCACATGTCTGATTTCTTTTATATGAAATATCAAGAATAGGCACATGTATGCAGAGAGAGAAATGATTAGTGGCGATAGGAGATTCAAAGTGAGGACTTTTCCCTCACTGCCACTGAACAGATGCCTCCTCACAGTGACTGAGGTAGGGTAGACCTGACCTGTGAGTTCCTGAGACTGCTACTCTATGGGAAGAGACAGCCTCACCTTTCCCCACAAATGGCGATAGAGGGTGACTACTTAAAGGCAGGAAATGCTCTGGTTAGGTCACAGCTTACATTCTGGTCATTATCATCCTTTAGAAAAATATGATTGTTACTATTGAAAACATACTTCATATTCTGAAGTTATAAATTGAAATGATTATGCTACTCCCATACCTACTTGTTGATTTATAAAGGTAAAATACCTATACAATTTACATATTCTCATGACATGGGCCTATATTTCTTGGAGAAATTTTGTTTAAATTTTGTACCTTTTAAGGGAAATTGAAAGACAAATGTAAGCTTAAGTGTTTTTTTTTAAGTCCCAAGGATTCATAAGTGGTCTTTTCTATCTTTCATATCCAATATCTTAAAATATACATGTCTTCCTTAGGTATAGAGAAACAAATAATATATTTGTATCTTACTGCGAATATGTCCATTATCTGTGGCTCAACCGATAATAGATAATACAATTATCAAGTCGCCTTAAGCGCACCTTGCTCCCCTCTCTGTCTTCACAGGCCTATGTAAGGGTTAATGCAAGTGATCTCTTTAAAGCAATGCTACTTTGTTAAGCACTATCTTCATTTGCTAGCTTAGGCTTCTCGAGAATGATATTGCACTTCGGGGATTTGGCAGATCCATCCAAAATGCACGTGAAGCCATTGCTCCATCTTGCTAACCCACAGAGAGCGGTGGAATGAAAACCAGGTGCATCCTGTGGTAACGGTCTGAGTCTCAGCTTCACTTTGTTTGGAAACATGTGCCAAGTTCGCAAAAGTACTTGATATTTTATAACAGATAATGAGAGAAATCAGGAATTGTTTCTGAAGGAAGAGAAACAAGGGAAAGTAAAAAGAATTTACAATGAGTACCTGAGACGCACTGGCGAAAAATGAGATCTTGATTTTTGTCCATAGACTTTCCCCCTCCCCGGTGCCTTTTCCTCAATATCGCGTTAGGAGAATCTCGCACTTGTGACATAACACATGTCAGGGCAAGGTCACACATAACAGAATGCTTGAGGAAGTACCAATGAACGGGGGAATAGAGATCTGAGCAGCAACAGGTTGATGTTGCTGACAGATTGGACATACTTGCCAAGACATCTGATCCCAAAGGAAAAGCACATTTCAGAAATTGATGGCTGATCTGACTGCTACAGTGCACTGGGAAAAACAAGGAGAAAAAGAATGTGTTAAGGTTGAGTGAACATGGAGTTCTTTGAATACATTATGCTATGCTGTTGGATTTCAATTATTTAAAACATAATAATAGCTAAGGTAAAAAGTGAAACACATTCCTGGTATAAAATATGGTGATATTTTCGTTGTGAGGGTGACCAGATAGAAATATTTCTGACATGTGTTCTTGGCTCAATTCTGCCTCTGGCATCCCACAAGGAGAGGGTCAGGCTGATCCGTGGTGCTTCCTCATCTGTCATCTTTACAGGAGATGGCCAACGAGTCCTTTAGGCTGTTAAGAGGCTGAGGGATTCCAAGTTCTGGACTGTGCAAATATTTTCATTGAGATCTTTTTTAGTGAACTAATGTTTTTTAAATTTTAGACATTTTGAAATTAGATATACTTTAAAAACATGTATTCCACCATGGTATTCAATAGTTCCCAGCATCGGTGTTATTTCACACGAAAATGATTGTGAGAAAACACACTAAACAATTGTTCTCTTAGACAGAGTGAAATCTTTAATTCAGGGAATACAGTGTGCTCTAAGGAACATTCCACTATTAGTGAGAAAGTGTCTCACTGAAAGAAAGACTCTGTATGAGGCAGCAAGGATGACAGCTTATCTGTCACGGGAGCGAGTGCTAAGACAGGGTTTCAAGCGAAACTATTAAGTAACTCAAAAGAGGATAGAAACTTCTTATAGAACATGTGGCAAAATGTTTAACAATTTTCTTTGAGTCTTTATAATTAAATAAAAAAGAAATATTTTTCTAACCCTTCTTTCTCCAGAACTTCCAGATCTCCAATGACAGTGGTAAATAGTAATAATCTCAATAGAATTTCAAAGTCTCAAACAACATATTATTAAAACTCGATATGCAAATATCATACATCCAAGTTAAGTTAGGTTGAATTTAGTAAGAACAAACATTATTTTTAAGCTAAGATATAAAAATCCCTTGGGTTTGTACATCAAAGAGAGGTTTTCATAAACTTACATGTGCTTCAGTGGAACTGAAGA
Organism: Nesogale talazaci; assembly: GCA_004026705.1. Lineage (NCBI taxonomy): Eukaryota > Metazoa > Chordata > Mammalia > Afrosoricida > Tenrecidae > Nesogale > Nesogale talazaci. The sequence continues at coordinate 77,426 of PVJH01005981.1, read as the reverse complement.
AAGTAAAATAAGACTGGACTATTTTTGGTACTGTGGTAGAGCACAGAGAAAGCCAAGTTTAAAAGTTAAACTTCATCCATCTTTTGATTCACAAATCTAGTGCCTAGACAATGCTCCTTTTCTTCTTAAAGAGAAAAATATGAATAAAGCTATGACTGTACTTTTTGATCTTTACAAAGAGATATTAAATGGCTCTTAAAATATCTAAATTTCTACAAATAATAAAGCGATCTTTTAATCACAAATGTCAATGCATCATGTGTGGAAATATTTTTTTTTTTTTTGTTGGCATCACTGCCCTGGTGGTGGGAGTAGGAGGCCCAGCCTTTGCTCCTGGGAGCCGGAATCGAACCTCCATCCCAGTGGGCCGCAGTCCCGCGCACAACCACTATGCCACCGGGGCTCAGCCCATGTGTGGAAATATTAACAGAAACTATCTATATGTTTTTTGGTTTGGTGGATGTTTTTACATTTATTTATTTATTTTGTTTTTTGTTCATTTGTTTCAGAGTGATTTTCAAAGAAACAAGGTAAGCATTCACTAAGATTTGAACTTATGCCTCTATTTCCTTGCCAGGTGTTTGATAGGGTAGCTTTGGAACTTCTGGAAAAGTAGGTCCCTTGAGGCAAAGTTAACCTTGAAGAACTCTTTTACCACTACCTGAAACTTCTTTCTGCACTTCTCTATTGTGTTAGATAGTGCATGCTTAAGTTCTATAGTTTCTTTCTTTGATACCTTCTTATTTTGTAGAGTTCATCTACAGCTTCTGTTTGTCAAAAATAACTGTATTTTAAAATTTTTCTTTTAAAGTCAATTGAGCTAAACATTCAATTCTGATTTAGAAAAGATTTGTGTCCAGGATTCTGAAGGGATTGCTCCACCTTCCTTCCACTCTGCATTTGCAATGCAGGTTATTAGAGTGAATGATGCTACCATTCAAATCATCAGTGTTTTTATGTGACCTGTGTTTTTTTTCTTGTGTGGCATATTCAAAAACCTCTATTACAATAGCTCTTTTTCTAAAAGTCATATTAGTGTGTGCTAATGTGTGAACACTCACATGGCCTTAACCTCTTGGGAGAAACATTTTTTCCTTTGTGGACCTTTGGCTCCTCTCTTTTTTCCTCTCATCTTCAGAGTTTCTGTCCATTTAAACTTGTGGATGTGCTAAAAATTCTCACATGATCTCTTTCTCCTCCGTTTGTTTTTACTCTTTATGAAAATTCTGCAAGCGTTATCTTTCAGAACTTCCATTATTTTTGCTTACCTATTTGATTATTATATTGAAAAAATAACAATTCAATTGTCAAGGTTCCAGAACAGTTTTGCATTTGTAATCTCTGGGACACATAATTGAATTCACAGTATAATAGCTTAGGGGGGCAAAATGCATTTTAAGATGACTCTATTGCATATTACAAGGTAAAATACTGTTCTTTTTAATATTTTTAAGACAGCACCTCATGCTTTCTCCCATCTAGGCCTATTGGCACAAACCCAAGGATTCATTTATTCAAATCTGATCTTTTATAGAATATGAAAAGAGAGGTGGCTGGATGTCTTGTATGTTTTGACTCTCAGTGGATCTAAGGAGAAAGTAGATCTCCCCATTGCTTTACAGGGGTAGAAAGGTTCATTTTTCTACAGCAGCACTGGGGGGATTCAAACTACTGACCTATGGTTTGCAGCTCAAATGCCACTAGCACTCCTTGGTAGCCATGACAACACTAATTACATTGTAGTTACCATTTTAAGATGACATTTAACAACTACCATACAAGTAAATTCATCCAGAGACAAATAGTCTTTATATTCTTTAAATCAATGTAATGAGTATGTTATTAAAATGTTATTATTAAAATAAATCATCCTAGCTTTTGTATCACTCTCCTAAAGTAGAATGAAAACTTCAAAATATTATAATTTTTATCTGTTTACTTTTGTATCGCTAGAACCTAGAAGGATGTCTAGCACATATTTGTCCTTAGCTACATGAAGTCATTTCTAGTTCAAGGTGACTGCACGCGCTGGGGCACTGGGCCCTTGTGACCCATAAAGTTTCATTGGCTGGTTTTTCCATTGTAGAACACCAGCTACTTCTTTTTAGTCTGTCATAGGAAAGAATCTGGCAGTTGATATATTTTGTCCAACGAATAACTTAATAAATTCATGTGATCTATAATTAAAACTTCCAGAATCTTCATCCTGTAAAAATAGGATGGCATGAAAAGAAAAATGATGGAAATATTTTCTCACCTCCAACCTTTATATGCCAAATAACTTAAAGACATTTAATACTAATCATTTGGAGAAAAGTACCCAAGTGTGAGGTTTAAAACATTGGTCTTAATTACCAAATATAAAGCAATTGAATATGTAAGAATTAGAAAGCCGGTGCTACTGAGACAAAGCATTTCCCAGATGCACCTGTGTCTCTGAAGTCACACTGGAACACATTCTAGGCTCAGACTCCCGGGCATAAATGTTCCATGGCTCCATTCGTTTCAGTATGACCTTATCAACATGGGCAATGGAAGCATAAAGACAACAAATACAGTTCCATTTATATAGATAAGTGAGTTAGATAAGGAAATAAAGTTTAATTCACATCTAAATCCATTTTTGCTCTTTTAATGAAACTTTTTTTATTAAATTGACAGTTTAATAATCAGATTTCTTTAAGTGGGGGATGAATTTTTAAAAGGTACATGCCTACTCTCTGCTGTGCATGAGGTGGAGATGTTTGCACCAGCCAGTCCATTGGAGAAAGATGCTTTGTGTTTGGTTTATTTCAGTCAAAATAGACTGGGTGGCACTGTGGTTTCATTTTATATTGAACAGCTCTTTCTCTTGTTGACACAAGAAATTTCAAACTGAAAATCAGGACACGACATTCTGTACGTTCAAAAATTATTTGAGGAGTTAAATTTAGTGTAAGCCATGATAATATTTATGTTACTGCTTCACTCATAAAGATTCAAGTACAAAAGACCCTTTTTGCATAAAGAAATAAAAAAATGAAGATTATACAATATCTGTATCTTTGTAAAATTGTACAAATTTTCAGTATTTGTGCCAAGCCAATAGTCCAAGAAGCGAGACTATATGAAGAAAACCCAGCATCAAGATTAAAGGATAGCACAATAATAACATTGATATTCAGATCGCATAATCTTCATGGTGCACTGTAACTTGATAGGAAGACCACCAAATTCCTCACCTATGGCCCACTAGCATGATGAGTGGGGAAAGGGTTAAAGTAATCAAGGATTTCATCCTATTTGCACCCATAATCAATGCTCTTGGAAGCAGCAGTCAAGATTCTAAAGACCACACTGATCAAATCTGTTGCACTTTGAAATGTTAAAGGACAAAGTTTATACTTCAAGTAGGCTGTGCCTAACCCAAGCCATCGGGAACCCGAGTGGCAGGGTGGTAGTGTTGGGCCCCTAGTCACAAGGTCAGCAGTTTGAAACTAACAGATGCTCTTTGAGGGGCAAAAAGGGAGGATTTCTATTCCAGTCACCAGTTACAGCCTCGGAATCCCCAGGGGCATGTTCTGTCCTAGAGAATAGCTTTGAGTCATTCCCTACTGGATGAGAGTGAATGTTTTTCTAGGGGGTTGACAGGAGGGGGAAGCACAAGCCATCATACTCATATACATATAAAAGCTGTGTGTTGGATAAGGAAGTGTGAGGAAATTTTGTGGATTGGCTGAAGGGTATTGAAAATTGGAAAGGAATTGATCCTGGAAGAAGGACCGCTAGGATCTTCCATAGGGATAGGATAAAGAGACTTTGTCTCAAGTCCTTTGGGCATGTTATCAGGAGAGAGAATGGATGCCATGCTTAGCATGCAAAAGCGAAGAGTTAAAAATAAGACACTGGATCCGATGGATTGACACACTCCTGGAAACAAGGAGATGAAAGTGGACAGCAGTGGTGAGAACGGGGCAGGCCTAGTGGCGATTCCTCCGTGAGGCTTGGTTTGCTCTAAGTAAGTCAGGACTCACCCGACGGCATCTGAAAGCAGCATACTTTCTAGAGACTATTTCAGCTAGTACCTATTCCCCACATGAGGAAGCTTCAAGAAGTTCATAGAAGACTACATTCCCAATGAGCTGTTCAAGCTCCGTATATATTCATGTAAAAGACCTCTGTAATTAATAAACAACTCAGCAACTAATCAAACTATCTCTGGTCCCCACTCAGCATCCACTCAATGGGGAACATATATGTTAGATTATTTCAGTTAAAATCACAGCCTTGGAAATGCTATGGAGAAATGCTCTTCTTTCCTATGTTATTGTTATGATGCAGAATGTCCTTGATGACAGTGGGTTTTGATTTGGATACGTACACACATTATAAAACACACACACATATATATGTACATGAATATTATATATATAACATCCCTGAGAGTTCACTTATATAAAGCAAAATTTTAAAGTTATATATGTATGGGGAGCTTTGAATAACTTGTGGGAAAATGGAGTTAAAATATAATTGACAAGAAGGAACCTATTTTAAGAATCTACATATGGCCTCCTCTCTGGAGTATGGACAATGGGAAAATGGATGAAGGGACACATCGGACAGTGTAGGATGACAAAATAAGGACAATTTGTAAATTGTTAAGGAAGAGGGGGCGTGGGGAGGGAGGGGAAATATGGGGATCTGGTAGCAGGGGCCTAGGTGGAAGGAGGATGTTACGTGAGAGGGCAACGAATGTGCAAATGCTGTCTGCATAAAAATTGGCGCATGTGTTGGTCATGATAAGAGTTATATGAGCCCCCGATAGAATGATTTATTAAAAAAGATAATTGAATTTTTCTATGGAATTTTTAAGGCCTCCTCATTTGTATACAATAATACAGCTAAACAATTTTAAACTGTAATTTTTTTATAAGGTACATGTGATGTTAAAAATAAATTTAATATTTCCAGGAATTTTAGAGTTCTGATATTACAATATCATCCTAATTGAAAATTAGCTAGCATTCAGTCATCTGTTAGGTGGGAGTATACTTTCTATACATTGAGTATAGAAATGTTATTGAAGTCATTTATTTTCATATCAAACGGCTTCTCATTAATGCAATCATATAACCAATCTCCCTCATGCTAAATCACATTCACTGTCACCAAGTCCAGTCTGACTCAGTGACCTTGCCCTTTGGCAAAAACCAGCTTTAACATAACACTGACAGATATATCCAGATTGCAGAGACATTATAGTTCAAATGAAAACAAGGTATATCTTATAATTCTTTATATTTCACACACAGAAGGCAGACCACTAGATATTTTATGCTATAGCATTTGATTTATATATTTCTGTAAATTAAAATAACAATGCAACAAAGACAACCAGATTCAACATTCTCTGGAAATTGTGAGTTCATTATATGTCATACAATTAATCTGCAACAGAATCAGGATGTAATCCCTGGTCTTTTTTATTTCAAAATTGGCATTAGTTCTACTTTACTAAATGACTTAGAAAAGCTTAAGTCAAGCAACTTTCTGTTGGAAGCATACCACCACATTTTTCTCTGAGTGACAAGATTAATTGAAAGCAAAGCAGTTCTATTAAATTAACCAGACTTTTATTAAATATGTATAATAGACAAGGTACTCTATGGAAAGGGACTAAGATGAATAAGAACTTTTGGGGAGTGACAGAGAGTGGGAATGTATAGAGAAGAAGCGTAGCTTACTAGGTAAACATAGAAATTAGTCTGGAGACAACTCATCCAAGTGGTTGAATTCTGAGCAGTTCTTGAATAGAGATATAACTGATCCACAAATGAAATACTTAAAATGGGAACACCATGTATTCTCAAAAAAGGCTAAGACTCAGTTTTACTTAGTTTTAAATAACTGTTTGCAAATCATTATACATTTCTTAACCTTTATATTTTCACCTGTAGCATTATCTCTACAGCATATGTACCTCAAGGGGTGTACTGATTAGAATGTGAAATTGTATGTATAAAGTCATATGAATGTAAAATTCACTTAATGATTCCTAAAGGAAGAATGACTAGTCTGATGTGGTTCCTTAGTCTGAAATCAATAGGGCCCTGATTGAACTATGTGGAATAAAGAGAGTCTGTAAACAACATAAAAGATGGGGGCAAAAAAAAAGAAGGGGTCATATAAAGGTAGCTGTGAAAAATAAAGAAGCCAGAACTTTAAAACTCTCCTACCGCAAACATATCATGACACATTATTGGTTCAGTGTAGGAAATCTCATCCCATGCACCAAAAGTTAAGTTACTTGCCATCAAGTTGATTCCTACTCAAGGGCTATAGAAGCTTTATCTTTCTCCCAGAGGTTGACCAGAAATTTTGAATTGCTAACCCTTGGTTAACAGCCCAATACACCCAGGACACAAGGACACCACACCCACTAAATGAATTCATTGCTGCTGCTCTGATTCCAACTCCTCGTTACCCTATAAGACAGGGCAGAACTTCCCCTAGGGGTTTTCAAGACTAACTAACCTCTTATGGGAGTAAAAAGCTGTATCTTGATCCCAAGGAGTGGCTGTTGGTCTTGAACTGGGAATGCAGCTCAGTCAACATGCAACCACAGCCTCCCATTTCACAACACACTCTAGGTTGCTATGCTGTTGATCAGACTTCAGTAAACCTTCCAGGCTAGACTTAACTGCACTAAGCAGAAAGGTTAGGCCATCATTTCCACAAACTAACTCACGGAATCCCTATGAATCCCAGAAGACTAGTCACAGTGACGTTACTGTGTCTGGGAGTTGGGAGATGACTGAAGGGCAGTTACCAATGATCAACATAGTCTATATATGTCCACTGACATATCCAACAGGGAAGACATGTCAATAGTAATAAACAACCTCAGTGCCTACATTGTCATCTCTAGATATCTTTTCCCACTACTTGAGATACTTAAAGTCTGATTCTAGGTCTGGACAAGAAATATCAAAGATGATCCAGAGACATCTAAAAAGACAGAAGACTAGGAGAAACTCTCAGGGTAATTTAAAGGGGATTCCCCTGCTTTCTCTCTCTCTCTCTCTCTCTCTCTCTCTCTCTCTCTATATATATATATATATATATATATGTGTGTGTGTGTATGATATTATACATTATGTAGTATACAATATAATTATTTAAATTAACGTATAAAGATATAAAATTAAACATCTAAATAACACCTAATGTAAATGAAAAAATATAGTAATGCACTATAGCTGAATTTATTAAAAGCTTATTGGTCACCTATGGATGATACTAGAGTCTTACATCATTATTTGGAAAAGTGACCAAAAAGGGATGTTATTTTAGGATAGTCAAATAATGGACAAATCAAAGATTGTAGACACAGAAAATTGTGCTATTACAATACTATAATTTTTCAACCTCTTATGAAATCATAGATTAGAAAAAGATTATTAATGAAGGTTCCAAACACTCATATTTTCTCCAGTGGAGAAATATATGGAAGATCATACTGACAATGCTGAAACCCACTGATCAATCCTTGAGAAAATGTGAAGCAATTGAAAAATGCTTCATATAATGTGATGAGATAAAAATATACATGCTGGGCTGAGCCCCGGTGGCGTAGTGGTTGTGCGCGGGACTGCGGCCCACTGGGATGGAGGTTCGATTCCGGCTCCCAGGAGCAAAGGCTGGGCCTCCTACCCACCACTAGGGCAGTGATGCCTAAAAAAAAAAAAATAAATAAATAAATAAATAAAAATAAAAATAATAAAAAATATACATACTTATTTATGAATTATATGTGGCCAAAAGAATGTTCTTCCCTAAAGAAATACCTAGGACTATATACCTGTATAAGAATAAAAGAAGACTAGAGGAACGCTTAAAACCAAGTTCTGATGAATTCAACTTTCTGAACCTTGTAGAGAAAGTCTATACAACTGTGTCTTCCTGAAAGTTCCACTGTGAGACGATGATTACAGAGCGAGAACCAGGAGTGGGCAGTGGGACAGAGAGGCAGAGACGGAGCAAAGCCATGAGTGCAGCTTGCACTATGAATTGAGGACCACCAGGGGGAGACAAATCCTAAACTCATCCCAGCGAAATCCCTGGAGGAGGCATGGAACTGCGCTGCAGAGCCACCCTGTCCCAAAGCCAGCGAGCTGGCATCTTCCTGCACCAAGGGCCCCCATTCCTTGACTTATCATTTGATCGCAAGGACGTTCGCGCCACTGTTTTATTCAGAACTGGCATCTTGGTGGCCCCTTAAAGTAAATCCCTGGGGGAACACACAACTCCTGGCTCTAGGTAACAACATATTCATGTGGGGCTTGTCCTGATGACAGGCTTGGTGCCTTCCACAAGAAGGAGGGTGAATGGAGGGACACGGCAGTTACAGGAGAGAAGAAACTTCATACAATAGCGAAAACTGGGGATTGCTCTGATGAGAAGGATTAATTCCTGGATGGGATGCGTCAACGCATTGCGGTCATGACAATTCCAAATCTCAGGGAGCCTGCGGAAGAGTGCCCCGTAAGGGCTCTAAGGCTGGACACTTTACAAGAGCTGCCTGCCGAGTTTCTCTCCTCCTAAGGAACCGGTGGATTTCAACCGGATATTTAAGGACCTCACTGTCCTGGTTCTCGCAGGTGTACATAGAAGTTAAATTTCATCAAATTGTGCAATTTAAATAGATGCAATCTGCTGCATATCAGTTATAATGAGAAAAAGCTATTGTAAAGTTTACAGTGACTTAAAATATCAAATAAACCACATTTAGCAATATATGCAGACATTTGGGGGATACTGATTAGAATAAGATTAACTTTAAACTAAGCTATTTGTATAGAAATTATAACAATGTGAGCAAACATACAATTTATTTACATATATTCAGGATTAATACATTTGTATTGATTATGTTTTAAAATATTATTGATAAGATATAATGTAGTAGATCATTTGTTATTTTTTATAAAGATAATTTTATGGGGATCTTACAGCTCTTATGATAATTCATACATCAATTGTATCAAACATATTTGTACATATGTTGCCATCGTTATTTTCTAAACATTTAAATTCTAATTAAACCCCTGGTATCAACTCCTCTTTTCTCCCTCTCTCCACTCCTCCCATCTTTGTGAATCCTTGATAAATTATTATTATTATTTTTCATATCTTACACCAACCACTGTTGCCCTTCCCCACGGTTTCTGTTGCTCTTCTCCCTAGGGGAGTGTGATTATGTGTCAATCTTTGCGCCTGGTTATCCCTTCTTCCCCTCTTCTGCCCACCTTTTCCCTACCCTCTGCTACTGCTACTCCCATTTCTGATCGTGAGGAGTTTTTCTGACTTGAATTCATGTGCTGGGAGCTCTTATCTGAACCTGTGTACATGATCTGGTATAGCCTGTAATGAGAGGCACTCCTGGCATCATGATAGTTGTGGGGGTGGGTATAGAAGCCCCAAAGAACCAGAGAAATACTGTGTTTTGTTGGTGCAATGCTGCCTCCTGATTGACTCATCACTTCCTTGTGATCCTTCTGTGAGGAGAGGTCCCATTGTCTACAGATGGGATTTAGGTCTCTGCTCTGCCCCCCCTCCCCATTTCAACAATATGTCTTTGGTTGCTTGCTTGTTTATTTGGGGTCTCCTAGTGCCTATTATCTGATCCTGTCGACACCTCATGATTACATAGGCTGATGTGCTTTTTCCTTGTGAATTATCACTTCTCTGCTAGCTGGCCTCATGTTTAACTTTAGTCTTTAAGACCCCAGACATATTATCTTTTGATAGCTGGTATCTTATGAGCTTTCTTTTTGTTTGCCTTGTTTGCTGCCCTCTGGTGGGAGTAGGAGGCTCAGCCTTGCTCCTGGAGAGCTGCTGCTGGATTTGAACCGCCAGTCCAGTGGGCTACAGTCCCGCACTCAACCACTATGCCACCGGGGCTCAGCCATCTCATCAGTTTTCTTCACCACATTCACTTGTGCATCCATTTCGTCTTCAGCGATCATGCTGGGAGGGTGAGCATCACAGAGTGCCGGGTTGTTAGAGCAGTGTTTTTACATTGAAGCAGGGCTTGGACAGAGGTTCAATCTAGCTGAGAGGAATTACTAAGAGGCAGAAGGAAGAGTGCGGTGGTTGGACAGGAGGAAGGTAAAAGGAAACAGGAAAGATTCAGGAAGCAATGCTATTGACAGTCATTTCATTTTTTAAAACGATGGGGGGGGGGATGGGGTAGTTGACAAAAGCAAGAAGAGATGGGCTGGAATGAATGATTTCTCTGTTCCCTCTCCTTTTGTATTTCTTTGAAAATGGCCATGTTATGCAACGTTAAAGAAGGGAATTTTAAACCCAAGGCCAAAAGAGAATCTCTAACATTGCATTTCATTGTGCTAATAAAATGCATATTTGAACATTGTGTTAGGTCAGGTTGTCTGGAGAAACAAATCCAGTGACACTCATAGATGTGTAAGGAAGAGCTTTCAATCAAAACATGAGTACGTATCAAGTAAACTTTCCAGGCGAGTCAAAATCAAGTCGTTAAGTCTGATACTATTCCATAGGTCCCTCTTCAGACTCACAGAGTTACTTGCAATGATGCAGCTTGTCGGAAGAGCACAGGCTGGTGGGTACGGTGCTGGCAGTGTGTGGATCCGATAGTGGTGGACACATTACAGGGCACTGTTATCAATCGGGGTCTGCCTGCAGGAAGGTGAAGGCAGAGAGAAGGGCTGGTTCCCAGGGTGCTCCTTATGAGAAGGCCATGTCCACGGAGAGGCATCATCAGGCTGTGACCTGATTGGCAGGCTGAATACTATCCTGTGATTCTAGATATCTTCAAGATGACATTATGTAAGTGGCATCATTACAATTACTTTCAATGCAGCGTAAGTTTTGTTTTTATCTTTATTGATATTTAGGTCTCTTTGAAATTCTACCATATGTTGGTAAACACGATAGTCCTTGTCTAAAAGTACTGTAAACTCATTAACATTGTGCGAGACGTACTCCATCATGCCTGTCCTTATTTCTCTAATGATACTTGTGCTAAATAAGATTTCCTGAACTTGGCTATTATTTTATAAACTGTGGCCAAATGGGGGGACCCCCTAAGACACATTTAGCTATTGACAAACCAACAGTTTGGCTCTGGACCTGACACATCCTTTTTGGTTGGTGTTTTCCTTCGGCTTTTGCTGGATCAGACACTATATAAATACCATTCCCTGGTTTGGATAAGAGTATTTTGTTCTTCTGTCTGCCTTGTTTTTTAATAGTTAGCCAAATGCAAAATAAACCTTCCGCAAATTTTCAAATCATGAAATATACTTCATCACAAAAGTTGATTTGATTCTCTTCTTTAAAGAATTGATAAATATTTTGAAATAGCCAATAGTTTTATTTCAGCAGTCTCTCTACATAAAAGGAAAATATGATTTTTGTTTTGCCACTACCTTTACTCCACATATAACTTATTTTACCATGCACTTTCATATGAAAATATTTTCCTGTACGTTCCCATAAAAATAAATATAATTCTTAAGCCATGCTAGTTTGAAGATAAGAACGTATTAAAAAGCAGTAGTTCTAAAAAGCAAACAGAATGGTAATATATACTTAGTGATTTCTAAAGTTAAAAAGAAAAAAATGGGGAGAGGAGAAAACGAGCTTGGAACTCAGATGATTTAATATTCTGTCATTTCAATATAGTATGCTGAAAATCCAAGCAGACATTGGCATTCTCTGTAAGAAATGCACTTTTAACACAACTTAATAAGTAGTGAGGAAGACAGTTTGTTAAAAGAATAATTGCTTACTTGAGATAACTGCGGCATCATAATGATGAAAGATTTCTCGTGTGTGCAAGACAGAACTGAGCTAGAATGAGGTTATTCATTGTTGTTGTTTGTTTTTTCCCCCCTTAGACCAGCCAATAAATGAAGTATAAGTAATGGGTTCCAATTTGGAGTTCTTTTTAAATTCTAAAATGAGGACTTCGTAAAACAAGGATATATCTTCGGGAGGAGGCATACTCTTCAGTCATTAGAAATAAATGCATGTGGGCTGAGAGGAAAAGGGAGACTGGGGTTCTAATTATATCCTATAATATAGTAGCAGCGTCAGGATAGCCTGCGGTAAGCTTTTGCAGAAAAATAAAGGATATCTACAATGAATACGCTGAGAAAGCAGCTAATCTCAAAAAATTTAATTGACATAAGCCAACAACAATCTCAGCTTTCTTAAGGAAAGAATTTTGTCAGGATGCTTATAAAGAAAGAACAAGATAAAGGCATACAGAGGACATGTTAGATAATTCAAAGAACCTTTGGATATTTTACTAACTAGTTATCTGAAGAGATGAAAAGTATTCAATTGGGCATCTACACTGTCATACACTTTGGGCACAGTTTCCAATACCTGGGTCTCGTTTCTATCATCTTTAAAGCAAACGATGTCTATGTCCTCTGAGGAGTGTGCTGTAGTCATAAATATTGATAGACACGTCACAAAAATATGTTAAATGTGAGTTATTTGAACATTGTAATGGAAGAATATTTTCAGAGATAATAAAATAGACTTTTAACTATTTATATTTGTGTTTGAATTTTTCAGCATTCGTTCTCATAAGAGATTACTTTAAATAAAGAGATGTCAGAAAATACTGTCTAGAGGCATTTTCAAGTGGGAAATTAGTTAATTTCTACTTTCCACAGAATTATGAGCAAATTGAAATAGAAAGCTGATTTTCCTGGCATGTATAATGTCAGATCTCAGGCAGTGGTGAATGCACTCATAGACTTGGTAACTTAGTAACAAATCCCATGGAACGATAGTAGTATCTTGGGAAATCATTAATACTGCAGACAGGAAAAGAAGACAATAATGCATGGTTCGAAATGTGTATGTGTATTTTATATGATATATACATATGTATACATGGCAATTTTTTATATACTTAAATAGAATTATAAATACATCTGCATCTCGACATACAAGAGGGGCTTTCAAACACTGAATCAAAAGTAATCAATATTTTCACACAAATAATTTGAAGATGTATAAACATATATATCTCAAACTTACTGCCATTGAGTGAATGTTAGTGTATTTCACACTCCCCATGGGGGTTATGGGATTGTAACTGTTTTACAGGAGTAGAAAGCACAGACTTTCTTGGGAGAACTGCTCATGGTTTCAAACTGCCAACCTGGCAGGTGGTAGCCTGAGGAGCCTGGTGGACTAAGGGGAGAAGGCAGGCTACACCAGGCCTGCTCTGCACTCAGAAGCTGCGCCTGAGAAAAACTGGGCTCGCTACTCCCATATGTCTGTGAGTTTGTATCCATGCGGCACGCTGTAGAAGCCTCTATGTCCGTTTATGTTCTTGAAGGCCTTCCTCTTTTTCTTTAACTGACTCTCTGTTTAAAGATGAGGACCTTTTCCAGAGACAAAAGCAAGTGTGCGTGTGTGTGTGCTTACAATAGGAATATATAATTTGACACATGCATATGAAAATCCAAATATTTATCTAGTCAATTCATATATGTATGTGTCATAGACTCTGCTCAGACCCATAGCAACCTTACGCTGAGCAGAGCAAAACAGGGCGCCAGCCTGTGCCATCCTCCTCATTCTTCTTCTCTGTGAGCCTATTGTGGGAGTCACTGTGTTACCTCAGCTCCCTCAGGCTCTTCTCTTCTTCACTGCTCTTCTGCTTTCCTCTGATCCTCACTGCACCTGAGTATATATACATTGATACACATGTCATATAGATGGTGTTTCAGCTTACAGTGAAGATAAAAATATCTTTTATGGGTTGCACATTTTCTGATTGAACATCAATTAAATTGTTAAAAGAAATGAATGAATCCCTGGAAGCCATCACTCCTCTATGTCAAGAGAAATGGAAGTAAGCAAAATCAAATTGAGGATGTGAGAAGCAAGATCTTTTGATCTCACCTACCAGGGGTATGAAAGATTTATGCAATTTATACATGATGGTTTTGGAAAACAAAATAATCTTGATCCATATTGTTGAAGACAATACCACTGATATTCTAACAAAAAGAAAATACAAGAAGGCTTATAAAAGTATTTACCTGCCAGTCATAAGTTGACTGATTACTACGAGCTTAAAAGGAAATAAATTGATTATTTTTAACATTAAAAACAGCCTGAAAAGTTTTGCAAAGAACTTAAAAGGGTCTCTGTCAATGATAGTTTCTGTCATCTGTGTACCGTCTGTAGTATTTAATATGATGCATTCACAGTTAGGAAACCCATGACTTCTAACGGTTTTGTAAGAAGTATTTATTTCTGATATGGTTAAATTTCTTTATTTGGTAAAATATTCTACCTCTGATTTTATCTAGAATCCTATTGTGACTGCATCCAACATAAAAGTGTTTAAAATAAGCACATCTTCTCTTGATACCAATCTCCTCCAATGCCATACACTGTTAAGTAGAAGCAAGTTGCAATCATAGCTACTCTAAGGACAAGAGAATGAAATACTGCCTAGGCCTGTTCTATTCTCAAAAGTGTTGTTATGTTTGAGATCATTAATTGCAGCCACTATGTCAATCAATCTCGTTAAAATCTTCTTTCACTATTCCTCATCTTTACCTGGCATGCTATCCTCAAGGAAAGGGTGTCTGTTGATAACACACTTCAAAGTACATGAAACAAAGTCTCACTATTTTTGCTTGTAAGAAGCCTTCTAGTTTTATGTCTTCCAAGATAATTGATAGTCCATAGTTCCCTTGGAATTCCATTAACTGTGCTCATTCGGAATCTGTACGTACACCAAGAGTCAGTTTTTGCTCAGTACTAATCACTCATCTTCACCTCATGCTGAATCTAATCTTCTTCCGAACCCAAAACTGTCAATTCTTGGACCATCATAGCTGTTGTGTTTGAGCCTATTTGTGTGGCCAGTGAATCAATCCATCTCATTGGCAATATTCTTCTTTTTGTTTACCCTCAACTTTACCTAACATGACATTCTTTTCCAGGGGATAGTTTCTCCTGTACAAAGTATGTTTGTACAAGTTTCACTCTACTTGACTCATGAGCATGAGGGTGGCATTGTACATAATTCTGTATAGTAAACTTATCTTTATAAGTTGTGTTGGTGGGGGTAGGGGGGAGTGCTTTCTGTGAGTGCTCTGAGCTACTGTGCTAGTTTGAGTAGACTAGAGAAACAAGTTCAGAGACACTCATATTATATAAAGGGTAATTAGGCATTAGGGAAACATGAGCCCAGTTCGGATCAAGTTCATGAGTCTGATATCAGTCCATATGTTCAGTACCAGTCTATATATTCCCTTTCAGACTCGCACAACACATACAATAATGCTGAGTGCAGGAAAACCATTGGCCAGTGGGTAGAAAGTCTTGTGGATCCAGTGGTGGTAGAAGCATCTTAGTGCTGGTGTGAGTCTCCAGCACTGGTGTGGCCTTTCCACTTCCAAGGTTCTGGCTTCCATTATTATATTTCATGTGGATTGTCAACACATATGTCTTACAGGGAGTGAGTTTGTGTCCTGCCTCCAATGAGCTAGTCATCATCTTAGTGCCCCCAAACGAGGTCTTCAAGCTGTAATCTGATTGACAGGCTAACCCCCTCCCCCATCACTCTTAATTGTCTCAACTTGACAATGGATTATGTAACTATCCCAGCTACTAATCACAAGGTTAACATTTCAAATCCACCAGCCACTTCAGTGGTAAGACAAAAGGTCTTTTGGTTCTCATGAAGATATCCAGTCTCAGAAAACCACAGGGGCAGTTCTACCCTGACCTCTAGGGACTACAAGTCAGAATCAATTTTATACAGGGAAAATTGTTTGATTATGAGTTTGGTTATGGGTTGTTTTTCTGGGAGGACCAATTTTTCTAAATAATTTGAATAATTAGGCATTTTCATAAATAAGACATCAAATTTGGCACACTTCCTATAAACAAGATATAAACTATGTTATCCTGAGAAGTGCAGTAATAAAAATGCATTTTATTATTTTAAAATATTACTATTTATGTTAAATTATGGGTACTTTTTGCAAATACTCGTGTATAAGCCAAGTTTTTCAGCACATTTTAAATGATGTTTTTGTGGTCAAATTGGGTGCCCCGGCTGATATCCGGGTCAGGTTGTACTTGAGTTTATATGGTTCCTACAAAATGAATGTGCATTTCCGAGAGAAGAGTATAAGAATTAAAATATTATATCTTTGTTCCTGAAATAGAACATTATGTCTACTTTAATGACATTCTTTGAATAGCTTGTTGATATCAAGGGGTTGTGAATTTTAAATTTCTATTAACTTACAAATGACTTTGAAATTATCGCACATTTGAAATTAGTGACTAAATGCAATCACCCTTGACAAAAAAATTAAGGGAAAAATGTATTCAGGAAAAATCTTTAAGCAGATGCATATTTTCTTGAGACTAAAAGAAATACCTTGATTTAAAATTCATTTTTATCTTATTTGCAAAAACATATTTGATAAATTGAAATGTCATTTAGCAAAAACTTTGGGCCACAGAGAGATTTATTTTGGTGTGAGTTTAGTTATTGCATTTGTGAAAGCACTATAATTAGTATTATTTTAAATGATATGTAAGGGAATTATTTTTACTAGACTTATGAGAAATAATAATTTGCAAGTTCTGTACTGATTATTTTCTCTGGTAACATATCATGGATCATTAGATTAAATCATGGAGTCTCTCCTCTTGGCCTGCCTTCCATATGTCTCAGACTACGAGAGCTAGAATCCAGCAAACCATGCAGTCTTTATTTAAGAGTAACACATAGTACCGCCATTCATGATAAGGTTTGAAAAGCAAATTTTCTTTATGAAATCAATACATCTTTACAAAAAAACAATGAAAGAGCTGTTGTGCTAAGTTAATAAAGGTTAATTATTTTACACTGTTGACTGTGAAGGCACAGTAGTTAAGTTCTCAGTTTCTAATCAAATGGTAAACAATCCAAACTCACCAGCATCTCTGTAGAATAAGAATAGGGAAATCTGTCTACAGTAAGACTTAAAGCTTCAGAAACCCTATGGGGGCAATTCTCCATTATCCTGTGTGGTCAGTGGGCTATTAATCCTAGAACACATGTGAATACTCTACAGCATTGAAATTTGCTTACATGGAATATGCCATTTTGACCCTTTCAATAATTTTGGCAATATTGCTCAGATGCTTAAGACTGTAATCTAAACTCTGAAAAGAAATTATCTTAGCTTCATAAAAATTTAAATGATTGAATAATTTCTGAATCTAAGTCTATACTGCTCGAAAATCTATAATTTCACTACCCTTTAATAGCTATTGTGCCATCATTCATTCATTCATTCATTCAAAACAACTCTTTTTCTAAGCATTTAATGCACAAGTTTCTGTGCTTGATGCTGTGGATAGACTGTGACATCAATTCACTTCTTGAATTGCACACAGAGGAGGTGTGCAGACAAGGTAATAAGCAAATAATTACTCACTACACTCACGTCTTTTTAAATCAGATCTAGCTTATACTTCTACTGCACTTTGTTCTGCACTCTTAGCCTTGAATCCTGGTTTGTTCATGCACGTGGATGGCAGAGTCTGTTCCAGTAGAGTCAGGAAGCAGAAAATACGGGTACCGACTTCATATTATCTTCAGAAAACACAGTACCGATACAAAGGCATCATTTTAAGATGTATATTTTTGCTCTGCATTTGATCATTGTTGTTATTGCCAAAAGAGCACCTGGGATCATACCATTCTGTGACTTTCTTATTGTCATGAGCTAGGTCATACCTTCAGACCCTATCCTTCTTTAGATATTCTGACAGCAGCTATTCTGGGATCAATGAATCATGGCAATGGCCACACTGACTAAGAGATGATGCCCATAATGATGGGGGTGGGGGGCTGTCAGTGAAGTGGATAGGTTGCCACAGGTTAGGATAAGCAAACAGTAATAATAATACAATGATTGGTCAAAAGAAATACTTCTCTTCATTCACTAACCAAATATCTCAGCCATGTGCTCCTTGGCCTCTGCCTGCCAGTCACACCATCTCAGCACCGCTACTTTGCTCTTTCTCACAGTTCCATGGTTTTCGTCTCTGGTCTTGATCTGACTCCTCTGATCAGTCCCATAGTTTCCATGGCATGATCTCTGACATCTCTTGTCTCCCTCTCTGCCCCTGCAGACATTGTTCTTTTCCAATGGCCCCAAGTGTGCTCATTTTTCTTCCCTGCAGAGACAGGAGGGAGGTGACTGTCATTCGTGTCGTTACATGTCATAAAGTTGATTCCAATTCATAGTGAACTCTATGTATGTGCTAAGATGGATAAACTAGAGACACTCATACATGTGTAAGAGAGAGATTACTCTCAAGAAGTAAATATCAAGCAAGCATCCCAGGCCAGTTCAGATCCAGTCCATAAATAGAATATGACTCCATAACTCTGATCCTAGTGCACAAACCCCTTTCTGATTCACACAGCTACATGCAATAATGAGAAGACACCAAGATCACAGGCTGGTGGTTGCAAAGTCTTGTTGATCCAATAGAGGTGGATCCATCTCAAGGAGTCCAGGATGTCTCTGATAGCTCTCCAAGTGTGACTCTCCAACAGGAAGATGAAACAGATAGATAGATGAGAGAGAGAGAGAGAGAGAGAGAGAGAGAGAGAGAGAGAGAGATCACAGGAACATCCTTATGAGAAGGCCATTCCTACCAGGAGGGACCATCAGGCTGTGGCCTGATTGGTAGACTAAACCCCATCCCTTCACTCCAAGTTGACATGACATGATGTAACTAATACAGTGAACTACAGGACAAAACACTGCCAGGTTCTACATCATACTCACAATTATTATATTTGCACCCATTATTGCAGCCTTTGTAACAACCCATCTCATGCTTTTTTTTTCCTTTTGTTGATGTCCAGGTACTCACCTCTCCTGACAATATGTCCAAAGTATGTCCAAAATGTCCTGATAATATGTCCAACATATGCAGAAGACAATGTCTTCCCTTCCTTGCTTCTAAGGAGCATTCTGCACTTGTTCCAAGGTAGATCTGTTTGTTCCTTTGGCAGTTCCCGGTATTTTCAATTCTTCACCAACACAAAATTCAAATGCATAGTTCTTCAGCTTTCCACATACAATGACCATCTTTTACCTACACATGATGCAATTAAAAATGTCAATGTTTGCATAAGGCTCACCGTATCCTTACAATGATGTTCTTGCTCTTCATTGTGTTAAATAGATCTTGTGCAGCATTTACAAAATGCAAGAAGTTTTTTATTTCTTTACTACAGTTTCCACTAATGTTGACTGTGGATGCAAGCAAGGGTTTATCCTTGACAAATGCAATTTTCCATGGTTTTCTGTTGCTTATTGGTCCAGTTGTGAGGAACATAGTGTTCTTTATCTTGAGTTGCAGCCCATAGAAAAGGCTATCATTCTTGACCTTCATCAGCAAGTGCTACAAATTCTCCAGGCTCAGCAAGCAAGGTTGTGTCATGTGCATTCCTCATGTTGTTAGTAAGCCTTCCTTGATCCCGATGCCACATTCTTTTTCAGGTAAATCAGCTTCTCTGATGCTTTGCTGAGCATACTGACTGAACAAGTATGGGGGGAGGATACAAACCTAACACAGCTTTCCTGATTTTAGACCACATAGACCCTTTTTCTGTTTGCAAAAATTACTCTTGATCCATGTAAAAATTCCACATGAGCACAAGGAACTTTCTGGAATTCACATTCATATCAATACTACCCAATGTTGGTTACATTTCACACAAATTATGGTAACTAAAATTAACCAAATGGTTACACATACCTTTTTGGACCAAAGAATATAATTTGATCAATTTTCAAATAACAGAGTTCATGCTATTTGTTAACATGTGGAAAATCAATATCATCAAAGTATTCCAGAAGGAAGAAGAGAGCAGTTAGAGACTAGGATGTAAATAATTATGAAAAGTTTCTATTTTTAAAATTCCCATTTTAATTGCTTATATAGTCTAACTTTTTACTACTTTATTGAACTTTACCATTTTACAAAGTATAATTTCAAGTATATATTTCATTTTATATTAAAATTTATTTGATAAATTCTTATATTGAACATTTTATATATGCTTTTTTGAATTTCTAGCTCTTAGAAGAATCCTGATATTATGTTGCAAATGTTCTAGACATTTTCTCATTTCAGTTCTTGACATTTTACAGCATCATGTCAATCATTTAAGTATTTAAGTATAGTCATAAACTCAACATAAAAATTAAGGAACTTGAGATGGGAACAATGATGGGAAAGGAAGTGGGGAGGGGGGAATATGAGGAGCTGAGACCAGGGGCCTAAGTAGAAGGAGGATGTTTTCAGATTGATGATGGCAACAAATGTACAAATGTGGTTTGCGTACAATGGATGGATGTATTGATCATGATAAGAGTTGTATGAATCCCCAATAAAATGATTTATATAAAAAAAGAAAATGTATATAGCATCAAGTCATCATTTCATTCTTTTCTTTTTGGGGGGGGGGGGCGCATCACTGCCTCTGGTGGTCGTGGGCGCTACCCAGTGCTGCTCCTGAGAGTCACCGCTGGATTTGAACTGCCAAGCCCACAGGCTGCAGTGCTGCACTCAACCACTTATGCCTCAGCCCCATTTCATTCTTTTTACATGTAAAATTTTATCTCATTATTTTGTACTGCTATAACAGAAATACCACAAGTGGAGAGCTTTAACAAAAAGAAATTGGTTCTTTCACAAGATAGAATGCTAGAATTAGAGTGTTGGCTACATGAGAAGGTTTTCTGTCTCTCACCTCTGGAGGAATGTGTGCATCATCATGATTCACCTGGTTCTAGAAGTTTTCAACCAAAAAATTCTTGGATCTTAAAGATGTGCTCCACACCCAGTTGTTCTTCTATTCCATTTCTCCTGCCCCCACCACCTCCCCTGTCTTCTTGGACATTAGAAGATCCATTTATACCTCTCTAATCACTTATCTCTATCAAATTTAAGATGAATGATCACCAATTGTCTAAAAGATGATCATTCTGCATTGGCTTGTACTTACTTTACTGTGATGTTGCATGCTCTGTCACTGATATTTCAAGTTCCAATCAATGTTTGTGGGAGCAGAAATCAATAGATCAAATGATGCATTCCATTAGATAAATCTACAACACAAGACCTCTTTAAAGTGTTGAAAAGCAAGGCACTTACTTTGAGGACTAAGATTCGCTTGATCCAAATCATGGAATTTCCTAATTTGCATGCTACAGTTGCACATAGAATGAGGAAAATTTAAGGATAGTGATATATTTTAATTATGATTCTGAAGGACAATATTGAAAGTAATCTGGACTGCCAAAAGAACAAAATGTTGATCTTTGAAAAGGTACAGTTAGAAAACTTCTTAAAAACAAAGATGGTAAGACTCTGTCACACACTTCAGCATGCTATCAAGACACCAGTCCTCCCTGTAGAAGGACTTCATGCTTCATAAAGGCAAGGGCGAGTGATTATTTTTCAAAAGAAGATTATAACAGGAAGAAAAGTAATAACCATCAAAATAAATTTCTCTTCTCTTGCAAAAAATGGAGGAGACACTTAACGAGGTGGACTGACCCAATGACTGGAGTATTGGCGCAAACATAAACATTGTGAGGGATGATGTTGAACCACGCACTGTTTCTCTCCCATGTCCATAGGTGTTGCTATGAGTTGGAAGGCAATCAGAAGCTCAAAAAAAAAAAAAAAAAAGAGGTGCATCTCACAGATTATGGTAGGCTTGGTTTGATTATTATTTAACTCACAAGTCTATTATTTCTCTTGTGATTTATTTTTGGGGGCATAAAACCTTTATGCATGATTTAATTTTCTAGTGTTTCTTCATTTTATAGTTATTGTTTATACTGTGGTTATAATGTGCTTTGAAATTATTTATTTAAAGCACTTAATAGATACTGAGACACATTTCATTCTACAGTATGTCTAATTTTCCTGCGCGCTTCAACTAAATGTATTCTACTTATTGAATGAAATGATTTACACATATTAATTAGATTATGCTGGATGATAATTGATTACATCTTTTCATTTAGTAAATGAGTGAAAATCATTTAAGACATATAAAAAGAGCACTGTTTATATATTTAGTTATATCAAGATTTTATTTTTAATTCCCTGTGTTACAACTCTTATGATTATTAGTAACCTCAATTAACTGATCCTTTAATAAGCATGAATATTTTCTGTTTTCCTAAATTTATCATCAAAGTGACATACAATTATTAATATATCTATAACAACTTTTTGTTTATGCTTCTGTGATATAGTTTTATCTCATTTTTTTGCACTCTGCTTTTGCTCTGTCTTTATGTTTTAAGTATACTTTGTGTAAAACACATAAATCAAACCAAACTCACTGCTATTGCGGAGTCAATGCTGAGGCTTAGGCAGCCCCTGTCGCTTTCGGAGAGCTCCCTGCTTAGAGCGGCAGAAAGGTTA
Source organism: Nesogale talazaci (assembly GCA_004026705.1). Classification (NCBI taxonomy): domain Eukaryota; kingdom Metazoa; phylum Chordata; class Mammalia; order Afrosoricida; family Tenrecidae; genus Nesogale; species Nesogale talazaci. Next base: position 54,887 of record PVJH01005981.1, on the reverse strand, counting down.
GTCTTCCTCATGAGGAGGTTTTGAACTGCTGATCATAGGGGCCGCTGCTCAATGCATAATCACTACAACAGCAGGGCTCCAAAAAGCATATATGGCCCTTGATTGTTATTTCCACTTTTTAAACAATAATTTTCACTTTTTAGTGCCTCATTTGTATTTGATGAGATCATTGATATGGTTGAATTTAATTTTTGTATTTACAATAGCTCATTTTGTTTGTGTGTCAGTCAATTGAAATTCTTTTTAATGTCCATGGATGAAGGGAAGCCTCACTTTTATTTTGAAAGCACTTTAATATTCAATTTACCTGAGCTAGTGGAAACTTTCGGTTATGTGTACCTCATAGGAAACTGATCTGACTTTTCCTACTTCTATACTAAGCGTCTTCGCAAATTTCAGGGAGAAATAGCATTCCAACCTGGAAATGTTAACATTTTAAAAGGTATGTTATCATTCTTGGTCCGGCTGTATTATAAATCATATCTTGTTAGAGAGGGGAGAAGAAAAATTGCTTATCTTCTTGAGCTCCTATTTGATATTTCTTATTGTTTGCATTGCTGCACAAGGCATTGATATATTTGAAAAGAAAAGAAAAAATCTGAGATGAAAATGCTATTAATAGAAATGGACACTTGGAAACGCTGAGCTTCTTTTTCTTTTCTTTTATGTGCATAAAAAGCCTGTTTTGTTAATGGGATGGCTTCACATTGGTGAGAATTTTTTTCCTTCAATAATTTTCCAGATGCACTTCTTGTCTCATGAACGTCAGAGTGAAGCAACAGTAATGACAAATAAGTAAAAAAATACATAAGCAAACTTCTTCCTAATCTGCCATTGCACATATACATCACTGGAAGAGCCTATTTTTTCTTTCATATCAAAGTGAAGTATCTACTGCAAGAATATTAATATGATGTCAAAGTTACCATATGTTTTTTTCACAAGTCATCAACATAACACTGGCTCCTGGGTTGTTAATAATTTGTCAGCAATTATTAATAAGTAATGACACTGACAAAGTTCCCACTGTGTCTGAGCCCTCAAAATAGCTCAGGACTCAAAGCCTATCAGTAAGCAGATGCTGCTCAATTCAAGTACACATTGAAGGCTTATTTAATGTAAAAATATGCACTTTAATTGGAATTTAAACATTAGCTTTCTTTTTAGTCACATTGATTTTAATTTTATAGAAGCTATCAATCAGAATAGGTACAAGTTGGCAATAATATGAAATAAAATAAGCACAAATTTCAACTTTCTAATTTTAAGTTTTATTTCTATGGACACCCAAAAGATGTATTTTAAAAGGTAAATAATTAATGAAGCATAATACTAGGCATCCCCAGTGACAGAGTTATGTATTGGGCTACAAATTACAAAGTCAGTAGTTCTAAGCCATCATACACTCCTTGGCAGAAGGTTGAGAATTTCTACTCGTGTAAATAGTTAACAGCCACAGAAACGCACAGGGACAGTTCTTCTTTGTACAACAGGGTCTCTGTGGGCCAGAATTGACTCAATGGCAGAGTTTGGTCATTATTCTCAATCCCATTCTTATTTTAGAGAGGCAATTCTTTTCACTTGTTTTCCTGGTCCCTCTTAGTACTTATCTTGATAATCCTAAATGCCCTGCTTATAGGATGCCTTGCTATAAGACCTTATTTTCCTTTATACAGTTTTAGAGTGTTGATCAGTATTTTATGACTATGTAAATATATGTCCTTTGAACTCACCCATGCAGCTTTATTTGATTGGTAGAAAGTGCATAATTATTTAGTACTCTCTTGGCTGTTGGAAATGATATTACCTTGTGGAGAGTAAGATACAACATGTTGTTTCTGTTGAAACTCATCCAATGAGTTTTAGCTCAGTGTCCAACAAGAGGAAACAGTCTGGTCCTGTGCCATTCTCAAAATTCTTCTCAGATTTGAGTGCATTGTTAGTTACAGCCAATGTCAATGTATCTTGTTGAGAACCTTCCTCTTATTCATTACCCTTCTAATCTATGAAGTGTGATTTTTTTCTGGGGTACTGGTCTCATCTGACAATAAATCCAAAGGTAACCTTTCTTGCCTGTAAGAAACATTGTGACTGCACTTCATCCAAGGCAGATTTGCTTGTGCTTTTGGCAGTGCATGCTCCTTTTACTATTTTTCACCAGTTCCATAATTCTTTTTCAGTCTTATTCAGTGCCCAACTCTCACATACAGAGGAAATCATTGAAACTGATATTGCTTGGGTCAAGCACATCCTCAACATTTTAAAGAAAAAGAAGAAAAAAAACATTAGAAATGGGGAAGTATACGTACACACTTAAGCTTATACTTATGTCTACAGCTTTGCTTCTCAGATCTTTCACGATTTTTTATTTACCTTCCTCCTTCCCAACTATCATGATTGCCTTTCTTCTGTCTCTGAGCAATTCCTCTCAGCTAGATTGCTTTTGTTCCAACACCCCCATGATCTCTCTGTCCTCCTCACTGATGACTTATTTCCATAGTTGTTCCCTAAGTTGTTGTTTGCTCACTGCTTCTTTCCCTGCCTCCTCCTCTCTGATCCCTCAGGAACTGTTAGTCTCATTGCTTTCTCCTTGAGTTTGTTTCCCATGCCTATCTTACATAAGTAGGCAAGTCAAAGATAACAGAGACCAAAGAGAAAACAAGGGATTGAGTAAAAAGAAAAGGAGGAAAAAGATAATGATAACTAGTAAAAAAGATGTAAAACATATATTATTCCAAATCTGTCCATCTCCTCACTCGTCATGGGGGGTTTCTGGGAGCTGCCTCTCCTAGCAAGAAATTTCTTTTGGGGGCTCTTTTGGGGCTTGGTAGCTTGGCTTTGTTCCCATTGCTCATCCCTTCTTGGTTTTACCTGCTGTGGGGTTTTCAGAATGAATAAATTCCCTACCATGTGTGCCCAGTATTGCCCTCTGCCATGGTATGCTTCAGTGAGGGGACATTATTGAGTTGTTGTCAGTCCTACAGTTCTCTCTGTGCTTTAGTAGCTCCATGAAAAGATGTCGCCCTCCAGGTTGATGTGCTGATATGGGGTTTAGAACATCCCTCTTTTTTTACTTCTTGGTAGAAGTATTGTCCAATGCACATAGACATATATGGCAATATATTGTGGTAGTGGATGAACCTCTGCTCCCTCAATGCAAGTACATTTCATTCTAACAACATGGTTTTCTGTGACCATCACCCTCTTGGTACAATCTCTGAAGACAAATTGGATGCAGAAACAAATGTAGTGACGATAGCTGATAGTGTCTGGCTATCAAAAGATACAGCATCTGGAATACTAAAGGTTTGGAGTTAAATAAGCATACAGCTAACAAAGATACAAGCTTACAAGGAAGAAGCAAACTAGTCTGTGTGATCATAAGATGTCAATGGGATCAGGTAACAGGCATCAGAAGACCCCAAACAAACAAAAGCTAAATAGTTGCAACTGAAGCACGTTCAGAGCAGAGACCCTAAACCAATTTCTAGACAATGAGACATTCCCTTACAAAAGGGTCACAAGGAAGGAATGAGTTAACCAGAGCACAGTATAGTATCAGTGAAACACACAATATTCCTCTGGTTCCCTGAGGCTTCCTCACCTCCAACTATCATGATCCTAGTCCTGCCTTTCACTAGTGGGCTAGTGGACTAGTGGGCTAGACTGAAGCATGTACAACAGGTATAATTAAGAAATAAGTGCTCATGACATGAATACAGGAACAGGAATGGGAGTAGTCATATGAGGAGGGTAGAGGGAAGGTGGAAAGGGGTGGAAGAGGGAACTGATCACAATGATTGACACATAACCACTACCACCACCTGCAGGGGGATGAAAAATAGAAGCTATGGGGGAAGGGAGACAGTTGTCCATGTAAGATAGGAAAATAATAATTTATCAAGTGGTCACAAGGATGGGGATAAAGAGAGAGAAAAAGGGTTGATGCCAAGGGTTCAATAAAATGTAAATATTTAGAAAAAATAATGGCAATATACAGAAATATGCTTGATATAATTGATGCATTAATTGCTTTAAGAGCTTCTAAGATCCCCCAATAAAGTGATATTTTAATAAAAGAAATAGAAGAGGTGGAATAAAAGACTTTAAAGTAAATTTACCTTGCTCCCTGCTTCTTTTGAAGTGACTGCTAGTGCATAACTACTATAACAAACCAGAAAATTACAAACCAGAACAGAAGAATCATCCACTAGAACAAAGCCAATATTGCTGATACTGATAATCATCATCTAAATATATGTTACTTTAAATTTCTAAGGATTTCGATAGTTTCTTATGTGACAATAACTGTCACATTGATTGCTTGTTTTTTTAACCTCTTGATTTATCCTTCAATCTCAAACAGACAAATTTTAATTGTCTCCTCTTTTCCTTCATAATGATCCTAAATTAAGTTAAAATTAATGTTTACATATACAGCATCATAAATATAATTCACAGTTTATTCTTATAGAGCACCATGATTATGTCATTGTCTTTTTTAAGGTTTTTGTTATCTCTGGAGTTAACAACTTTTCAGGCTATATACTTATCTTTTTTATAATGATACGATTAGAAATGATTTTCATCATTGAGAATTCTTCTTCCATTTTCCTCTAAATAAAGACAGCTTTATTGTTTTGTCTCTTTTCACTAGATGTATGTTGTAAACTGAAAGTTATCTTTACTACCACCTGTGCTGGATCCTCGGTTTCACTCTGTCCTCCTCGCTCATGGTTAATGACCTTCTCTTCACTGAGAATGTGCTCTTCACTTCTTGAGGATGATTGAATGGAAGATGTAGCTTCTTTTTCAAGTTTTCAGGAGATTTTGGTTTTTGAAATACACACCTCTCATAGCACACAGTATTTACATTTCAAGTTCTTTTTTTTTTTTTTAAACAAAACAGGTACACCATTTTGAAAGAATACTGTTGAGATCATGATCTAAAACACTGGTCAGAAGGCTCAAAAAGAACCTGTGGAATCCAGCCTCCACAGATCAAACTATGGTTGAGGGTCAGGCCATACCCATATGTATAAATACTAATTTTCCATATCTGCCATCAGCAAACTACGGGCTTTGGTTGCCTGTTTGGGCATAGCTGCAGGGTAGCCATGGTTTATGTGTGTTTTTCAGAAGGGGTTGTTAAAAAACAAAGTATAATATGCAAATGTGATGTACGTGGTCTACAAAGCCTAAAATATTTACTATCTAGCCTCTTACAGGATGTGCTTGTTGACTCCTGCTCTGCGTGAAGGAGCCTTGGTGGCGCAATTGGTTAAGCACTGGCTGCAAATCAAGAAGCAAGTGTGGAAGATGTAGTTTTTAAGACTAATGTGTTTTAATTGGTTTTATTATTATGTCTCTCACAAATGATGAGTAAAATAACTAACTTAAATTTTAAAATTGGATATTTTCTTTCTTCCCAGGTGTTTGAAAGTTTTTTCCTATTGTTAGGTTGGGAATCGAATAACAATATTAAATGGGAATAATGAGAATCTTCATACATTATCAAGAGAGTAACTATGTCATTGAAAAATTTATACCAAAATCATTGAATGGAAATCAACTGCTCTATAAATCTAACAAAAACCACAGTAATGCATTAGTTTTTATAAAGACAATAATAATACAAATAGTAAAAAATAATCTTATGACATTTTGAATTTCAATTGAATAGAACCCACTGACATTCTGTTATTAGAAGGATTTTATATCTCCTTTTAATTCCTGTGTGCCAAAAATCTTAATTTGATATATTTTAATGTAGATTTCTTTCAAATATTTATCAAAGTTCTCTGTGAAACTTTTTACTCTTCCTTTCATACTTATAATTTTCCTGCAGTTATTAATTGGAAAAATATGATTTAACTGTAATTTTCTGATCTCTTTTTTCAAAAATTCATATTCAATTATTAGACTTCTTGATTGAATCTCATTAGAACAATTTATGCATGTCTATCAAATACACTAAAATTTTATCTTCTAATAACATAGATATTTCATTGATTTAAATCTTCAATATCATTCTATGTCTTTCACAGAAGCTTTAATTATTTAAGTAATAGTTTATAAGTATGTGCTACCTATTTTAAAATAAATGAGAAAGATCATTACAAGAAACATTTTGTTATTTTCAATTACTTCCCATGTTTGTTGTTTCTGGATATTTCTTTAGTTTGAATATTTGTAATATTTCCAAATTTCTGAAAATCAACCTGAAGGTAGAGGCTAATAACCTTTTCCACTGGAATTCACCAATTTCTAAGAAGATGATTTTGTGTTAACTATACTATTACAATGACTTTGCATTCTTACCTAAACCCAGAATCCATGTATTTTACTGAATAATAAACCCTGAAGAGTCACCTTTTGGTACAGTCTTTTCATATCACATATGGTTAAGTCCTACACTACTAATTGAACAATTGGCAGTGTGATTCCACCCAGAAACCCAGCAATAGAAGGGGATGGTGATTTGCTGGTAAGTGATTACATCCTGGAAACCACAGGGAATGCACAGCTCTATTCTGCAAGGGCTGGGTGTTGAGAAGTAAGAACTGACTCTATGGCAATGTGGCAAAGTCTATTTATTTTTTAATCCTCCAATGGTGTGAAATTGGGCAGGGAGAGTACTGTGGGAAGGTACATGACAATTCAGAATCCAACCGCTTTTTATACATGTTGCTTCCCTTGCTCATAGTAAATCCCACTGTAAAAGGTATTTGGGGGCAATTTCCTGAGTCTATCTGGGTCTCCCCAGTTGGAGAATGTGTTAGTCTGAGTATTGGAAACTTTGAAATTTGTTTTTATTTATTTCTACTTTGCCATATCAAGGAACATTTAACACCCACACCTCAACAAATGCCTTCCATTTGAGTTCTGTGTATCCCATCTGGAAAGGTCCATGTGTAGACTCACCATTCGTGTTGTTGAAAAAAGACGTTTGCAATGCAGACAATGTTGCCCCTTCGAAATTCTGCACTGTGCTCTCCAGGTTCCTTTGCATCTTCCTTTGAAACTCAAGGCTATATTTTCTAGCTCCTGTGCCTTGCTCTTCCTTTCTAAGGTTGGCATCTAATTGCTAATAGTGATCAATGCATCCTGACTGCATGTTCAATCAATTGCAGATTGAAGATGTTGGTAGCATTCTTCTATTTCTTCACCATTTGTTTGAGTGGTTGACGTAGAAATTTGAATAATAGTTTTTTCTGACTGGGTTTCCTTGCATTCACATTAATAAAATCTTATCACAGATAGCATTATACTTTAATATTGATCTGAAAATATATGCTTTGATGATGAATATGACAACATCCCCCTTGTAGCTTATTCTCAGTATAGTAAATAGTATGATTTTGAGATTCAAAATGCCCAATAACAGTCCATTTTAGCTACAAGCACCTGGAATATCAATCTTTATATATTGCCTATCATTTGGGCTATTTTTGATGCATTACCATTATGCCAGAGACCAACCTTCCAGCATGAGATCAGGCAAGCAACCACAGTGTGGCAAAAAGATAGGCAAATTGTTTCATAATATTATTTAATAAAGGACTTTATGATTTTACAGTAACAAATTGTAACTTACCAACAAAATGCAATATCTTACTACTGAGTGATAGGTGGTGGATGTACTGTGTATATGTAAATACTTGTTATTGCTTTTCTTTCTCTGGCTAACCACGATTTACATAGGTTTATGTGTTTAAAACAAAAAAGCTGTTTCTAAAGTCTCTTTTCATATTTTTGTGCTTATGTAAATATTTCTATATTTTTATGTGTTATGCATATGTAGATACCATATTTTTAAAATAGTGCACATATAACACATTATTTTTGCAAGCTGCATAGCGATCTATGTGTTTTTTGTGTTTATGGTGCACACTGTGTGTGTGCACTATCAGTTTATTATGCACACTGTGTGTGTTATATAGGTAAAGATAGTAAATATTTTTTGTGCAAATATATATGTAAAAATACACTTCCTGCTTTGATTATTTTTAAAAAGCAAAAAAAGAAAATGAAAAGAATGAGAAAGATGTATTATAGATCAATCACTCTCATAAACAAAATGCAAATAATCTTGGCATAATAAATCTTGCAGCCTATCTACATAGAACGGAGCCCAGATGGCAGAGTGAATATCTATTGGGTTGTTAAATGCAGATCAGCAGTTCAAATCCACCAGCCTCTCTTCAGAAAAAGAGGTGAGACTTTCCACTCCTGTCAAGCGTCAGTTTTCAAAACCCACAGGGACAGTTCCACCCTAACCTAGAGGGCAGCAGAGAATTTGGTTTGGGTTTGACATATGAGTAGTGGTTTAAGTGCTGACTGCCTAGAAATTTAATATTGTTTTAAAAATAAAAGCTAGTTATGATAAGTCAGCACATTAACAGGAATGCCACTGGCTAAAAAAGGAAATATTTGGGGAAAATGCAATACATTTCCTTATTGAGGGTTTGAATCTCTGTAGACTAGTAAACAAGAAATTTTCCCATTCTGATATTGGACATCTATGGCAAATTTATTTTTAAAATGTGACTAAAGTCAAAATATGAATTGTCTCTATTTCTATATATGTTTATACAAGAAACCACAAAAACTCTTTGTTTACAGACCATATTGACATGTCTAAAAAAGCCTGTGGACTCATAAAGAGATAATACAAAGAACAACAAATAAAAAATTGAAGTAGTTAATAGATTTAGCATGATTTCAATGTACAAATTACAAAAAGCAGTTGAATTTCTATATAGTAGAAATAAACAATTACAAATGAAATTAAGGAAAGCAATTCATTTTACATCATCATGAAGTAATACAAATTACTTGGTATGAGGTTTGCATATTCATTACAGATTAATTATCTCATTAACTAGCATTTCACATTTTTGACAACAAAGAGAACACTCTCAGGTGGTACCTCTGATGAACCAGGTGATATGCAGAGTCATGCTAGGCCTAGAGTCACCGCCACAGACCACTCTAAGTGATGTACTGGAGGACCCACTGACAATTAGTCTATATGAGGGATAGCAGCTGACTAATTATGGACACTTCCTTCTCATCATAACTTCTCAAGCCAAAGAAGGCATGGTTTACAAGCAGGATGCTGCTCTGTTCAGAGTGAGCAGTGGTCAGCTAGTCATGGGCCCAATGGCACCTGGGAAGTCATTGAAGGGGAAGCAAAAATGTCATGTGAGCCATGAAGCTGAGACAGACAGAGAAACAAGTTCTCTTCTAGGGGCTGGGAGTGGGGTCCAGAGGACAATGAGTAAGACCAGATCAGCACTACTCTCACCAATGAAACCAATCAACTCTGCAGTGATGGGGAAGACATGGTGGATCTGGGGGCTTGTGGCATAATCTGAGACAGACCAAGTGTGCTCTATGCATGATGACTGACTGGAGTGTTGGCAATGACACTGTAGATGTTTTCTACTCTCACATAATACTAAATTTACATAATGGCATGCATGGTCTTTAAAAACTATCCATGTTTCAAAGGGAGTAGTGAGTGGACAGAGAAGATAAAAAAGACCCCATGACCATATACTTCTCATACACACTTTAATTATTCAAGTATATTAAGAAAAAGTTTTCAGTGATTACCACAATCCATTACAGAGGAATTTCTTCTAATATTATTTTCATTAGCTCTCTATTTACATCCATGTCCCTCTGTCATGCCCCTTGTCAGAAGTTCCCTTAAGTTGGTTCAGACCCATTGTTACCCTATTTAATAGAATGAAATAGCATCTCATGCTGCAATGTGATAATTGTTCCTGTGCTTGAGCCTGCTACAACCACTGTGTCAATTAATTGCCAAAAAAGGACCTTCCTCTTTTTCGCTGCCCCACTACTTTACCAAGCACGGTGCCTTTCTCTAGGGCCTATGGTCTCTTCTGACAACTAACCCAATGTAAGTAAGACAAAGTCTAGGTATCCTTGCCTCTAAGGTGCATTCTGGCCTTTCTTCTTTATGAAAGGTTTATCTGTCCTTTTCATAGTCCATGAAATTTCAGTATGTTTCCCCAGCACCACAATTCAAATGCATTGCTTTTCTTCAGTCTTCCTTGTCAGTAGGTACTTCTTATTAATCCAGTCATTGCCTCTACAGATTTACCCGTTCTGGATTGCACATGCAGAAAATCACACAAAATACAAACAGTAAGCAAATAAACAAACAAAACAACAGCGAGGGTACAGGAGGCCGAGTATGACTTGGTGAGGGGTAATGTAACCGAGAGGAATTGCTGAAACACAAAGGAAGGCTGAGCATGAGATTGGGGCAAGTGGGAAGTAAAAGGAAATAGAGGAAAGAACTATGATGCAAGGGCACTTATAGAAGTATAAATAAAGGCATGTACCTATGTAAATATATTTATATATGAGGATGGCAGAATAGATCTATGTGCATATATTTATAGGTTTAGTATTAAGATATCAGATAGACATTGATTCTCCACTCAAGTACTCCCTCAATGCAAGAATGTGTTGGTCTATTACCTGGTAATTCATGATGCTTACCTTCCCGACACGATCGCTGGGGCTGAAGACAAAGCGGGTGCAGAAGCAAATGTGATGAAGAAAGCTGATGGTGTCTGGCTATCAAAAGATATAGTGTCTGTAGTCTTAAAGGCTTTAAGGTACACAAGTGACCATCTAGTTCAGAAGCAACAAAACTCACATGGAAGAAGCACAACAGCCTGTGTGATCACAATATTGAAGGAATCAGGTATCAGGCATAGCAGAATAAAATATAATATCATTGCGTGCTCACCTTCCCAATAGGTTTACTGAAGACAAATGTGTGCAAAAGCAAAAGTGGTGAAGAAAACTGATGGTGCCTAGCATCCAAGAACAAAAATCATATGACTGTGAATGAGGGGTAGTACAGATTTATGACCCAAGACCCATCTATGGTCAACTGGATATCCCCTTATGGGAGATAAACCAGTCAGGGTGCAGTGTTGCAATGATGAAACAAAACTTTCCTCTAGTTCCTAAATGTTCCTCCCACCCCACCAATATCATGATCCCCATTCTTCTTTACAAATCTAGTTAGACCATGTCCACTGGTACAGATAGAAACTGGAAACCCAGAGAATACAGGACAGATGACCCCTTCCAGATCAGTGTTAATAGTAGCAATAGTGGAGGGGGGTGGAGGGAAAGTGGGATAGAAAGGGGGAAGCAAATACAAGGATGTACATATAATCCCCTCTCTGGGGGACGGACAACAGAAAAGTGGGTAAAGGAAGACATTGGACAGTGTAAGATATGACAAAATAACACTAATTTTTAAATTATCAAGGGTTGATGAGGAAAGGGGGAGCGGGAATGTAGGGGAAAATTAGGAGCTGATACCAAGGGCTCAAGTAAAAAGCAAAATGTTTTTAGAATGATGGCGGCAACAAGTGTACAAATATGAATTGTGATGAGGTGTACCAACCCACGATAAAAAAAAACCTATAGGAAAACCGCAATTGAAAAGAAAATATTAAAATTTGGAATAATTTTAAAATGGGTCAAAAGGGATATCAGATGATAAAGAATTTTATTATAGCCAAATTATAAGGGGGTGGAGTGGGGGGCTGCATTACTGGGTTCAAGCCTAGAAACCCTTGCAAGGAGGGTGTAAGACTAGGCAGGGTTTATTTCTGCTGAGTTGAGGGTTGCTATGGGAACCTAACAATAATGAAAACGAGGGCGGATGCTCAGGACCACTGTCCATCTGAAAGATCGAAATCCAACAATGATGAGATGTCACCTTATACCCACCAGGATAGCCAAACTCAAATAAGAATATAAACAAAATATAGACCCACAAGAGTTGGACATGATGTATACATATTGGAATTTTTCTACACTGCTATTGGGTTGTATATACAAGGGTGTATCCCCCCCCCAAAAAAAAGGAAGAATGGCACATGTTCCCATCTCAGTATGCCAGTTTTTGTTTAAAAAAATAGCATACTTCTTATGGCTCTTACATCTTTTTCACCTGACCTCACTCCATGCAACTTTCTTTTGTTTCTGCAAATGGAAAGTGACATGAAAGTAGACAGATTTGATAACACAGAAGAGGTGACCAAAAATGTGGGAAGTATTAGTCATCCAAACAGATAAGTTTAAAAAGTGTTTCCAAGAATGGGATCACAGATTTGGCAAATGTATTAAGTGTAATGGAGAGTACTTTGAAGGTGATGAAGTTGTTTTCTAGAAAATTAAATGCAGAGCTTTGGGAAAAACTTCCATTTTATGTTTTGTTTTATGATGACCCCTTATATGAACAACCTTTGTGGACGAGAGGGCACTACATAAGCAACTGGAATGAGAAATAACATATGACCCATTGTGTTAGCCCAGGTAGATTAGAGAAACAAATTTGTAGACACACATATGGATATAAAGGTAAGGTTTATATGCAAAAGGAATGAAACACTGAGAAAGTGTCCCATCCCACTCCAGTTCAAAGTCATAAGTCCAATATTAGTCCATATGCCAAATGCCAGTCTGTAAAGTCTACTTCCAACTCACGAAATCACAGGTTAGTGGGTCCAGAGACCCAACACTGGCAGGGGTCTCGCCAGGGCTCAGGGTCCATCAACAGTGGTGGTAGAAGCAATTCAGCAATGGCAGGGGTCTCCATGTGGCTTCTCCAGCTTCAGAGGTCTGGTTCTATCAGAGTAAGGCAATGTGGCTTCCCCTCCAGCTCCTTGGATGCCACCATCTTGTCCTGTACATAGTTCATCATCTTGGAGACTGACTACCAACAATTGGGGAGCTGGCCTCTCTTTTCCAATTGGGAAATACCTTGAGGATTCCCTGAATTCTCAGGAGAAAGTCATGCCCACCCAGAGGCCTCATTGGCTCCTCAATGGCTACCTCCAGATTAAAGTCTAGATCCACCCCTACATCTCAATCATGAAATTGACATCTCGAATATATGACTGCCACACCCATCAATATCATTACTAGGCTTATCCACCAAAGAAATGAGAGAGAACAAGAACAGAGGTGTGCCTTCCCATGTTCACTGCAGTGCAGTTTACAGTATCAAGAAGCTAGAAACAAGTAGCTCAGGTGATCTTCAGTAGAAGAATGGATAGAGACCCTCTAGCACATGCATACAATGGAAAACTCAGAAACACTAAAACTCACTGCCATCCAGTTGAGCCAATTCCTAGTGAGCCACTTCAGGGCAGGGAAGAGCTGCCCTGCCAGTGTCCCGGACTGTGCATTTTCATGGGAGGGACGAGTCCTCACTTTTTCCACCAGAGTCTATCTTGGGGATTCCAGTCCACACATAAGCACTGCCCACCAGGTCTCCTGCTATGCAACTGCAAAAAATAGTCATGAAACCATGAACCATGGTTGGACCTAGAAACCATTATGGTGGGTGAAGTTAATCAATCACAAAAGGACCGGTATTATATGAGTCCAATACTAGAAGTAAGGATAAACACCAAGATAAGGAGTGGTTTGGCTTTCATGTTTTGTAATATTCTAATCCAGCCTTCCCAGTAACAAAGTAGAGTGCAGGTTTAACCCTCATGGACCATATTTCACCCTCTTTATCTGTACATCTTAAAAACCATTTCAATAGAGGAGACCTCACTTCATCAGTTTTCAACATGTAGGGAAAAGGAGAATACTACTCAGCTGCTGCTGTACAATATTGCTCTAAAGTCACTGCAAATCAGCTGACAAGCCTACAAGAGTGATAAGTGAACCTTACAGGAAACTCAAGTGAAGGTGTGGGGAAAGGGTAGGCATGTTTCTCACAAGGCAATGGAAGGCATTGCACTTCTGTTTGTGGATTAATTGGGTAGAGAAATTTCCCTGGGGGGTTAAAAATCCTTAATGGTACCTCTATTGATCCCAAGAAGAGAGTACACCTGGCACTGTTACCCAGTTTCTGCCTAGACATTCAGTGACTCAAGTATGTGCTGCGGACTACTGGGACTTTATCCTTTTCAGGCACCAGCATCCTTCAAAGACCATACCACAAGGACTCAATGGGGAAATCTCATGACGCATCATCTTAACTTATATCAGTGGCTTGGTAGGAAAATTGAAAGGTGTAGATGCTGATCAATATGTAAATAATTACATATAGTATTTTTCAATATTCAATTATGTTTAAGTGATAACTTCACCCATTTAGGAAGCCCACTCACTAGGACAAATTCTGCCTCTGGCTTATTTACTGATTAAACAAATTTCAACTGGCTTGTGAAGAATTTCAAGAGTATTGGGCCTGCCATTACCTAGAACTAACAGTCTGAACAAACTCCAATTATCTCCTGGCATGGCTCATCATACTAAACAGAAACTAATTTACCGTGGTAGGGTAAGTCACCAGCTAGGTCAGAAGGCCACTGGTAGGAGATACAGATCTAAAGTCCTAATAGTCAAATAAAAGTTTTAGTGAATACAAATTTACTGAGTAACTATCCAATGTGCTTGTGTGTGGCTATTCTAGTTAAATATCTCTGAATGTGTCAGAGCAGTTTAATCCTGTTGTAAAAAGAAGGGGGAAAACTTTGAACCATTCTAACCATTTATATCATTCAGAATATGGGAATACACCTAATAGAATTCTTATATAAGTTATCAAAGCTCTTTGTGGTAGAATGAAGGAGAAACATTGGGAACATTGTATTATTCCAAGACTATTAAGATGATGTAGTTAACCTAACAACATCTGAAGGTGTGAAAAATCAGATTATCAGAATTCCAAGAGACAGTAGTTGTATAGAAAGCTTCACCTTGCTTTGATTCGGCAATGATGTCCCACTTATGGTAGTATTTCTCAAAATGATAAACACTAAAACCCACTCTTTTGTGTCCCTTCAAATAGCCATCTTATTTCCCTCCTTTAATTGAACCAGAAATATGAAGTTAGTTGAATACAGTGCAGTGCTGCTATTATAGGAAAACCTATTGAGGTATAAAGGACAGAGAGGAAATGAATGAAGACAGGATCGGGAATGTCAACCTTGACAGCACCATTTTATTACTAATAAATACATTGTGATACGTAGAAAACATGTAGGGCAGCAGGAAATAGTCATTGCCTCTGAAAGTCACTCCCTTCCTTGTACAGGAGCATGTTTCCTTTATGCCTTTTATTCACACATATTGATTTGTTTTGATTTGTCAGAGTATTTCCTTACTTTGAAGATAAAATGTGGACAAACCAGAATTTCGTAGGTGGTAGAAGACACGGGATTACTGTGCTGGTGAACCATTTATTAATCTCAGTAATTATAGCAGCCAACACTCCAGCAGGTGCACTTGTTCCTCAGTGCTAATTCCCACAGGATAAGTCAAAGATAGCATCACAGGCACAGTTGAAGGTCTTACAGGAGAGGAACACTGACAGTATGAAAACCTGCCTGGCATTTCTAAGAGACATTATCAACATCCTCTGGGACTTTTCTGCTACACAAATAGTATTGGAAAATTACACAATCAATACATCTGCTTAAAAGATGCTCAGGAAAAATCAAGAAACCCACAGGTAATATTAGCCTAACAATTCAATTCCCAAATATCACAAGTTTTTGCTAGCATTCCTTTCTCAACCGTCTTGAAGTAACAAAAGCCACCAAATACAAAAATAAGAGATCAATAAATGATCGCTATCATTGAGGGGAAGCTGACTCACAGCAAGCCTGTAGCACAGAGACTGTAGCTTACATGGGAGTTGAACATATCATCTTTCTCCTTCAGAGCAGCTGTCTAACCAAGGCTTATTCTGTGGATAATGGACACAGACTTCTGGGACATTTTGCTCATAGAGGACCAAATGGTGATCTTAATGCATAATTTTTGGTTGTGTTTGTGAAATTGTATTGCAAGCATTCTTTTCATCAATTCTCTCCTGATAACAATGCCAGGAGCAGGGTTATTATGTCACACCCCAGGGGTTTTATAGATTAAAATGGTTATGGCTCAACATTATCATTTATTTAAGAAGGCCATTGTTGTATTAAAGGTATATATGGTTTTCATAAAATTAACCAGCTAGAATAATAAAAGTGGAAAATATGCCACCTTTCTTTCAAGGTCACCACTTAGTATGTTCCTCAGAGACCGAGGAAAGTCAGAAGTGAACTTCAGCAATGACTAGCACATGGCACAGAATTCTTTGACATCTGTGCCAGCTGTTCTTGCATTTGAACTACATTTAGCTTCTTCACTGATGAGAAATGCTATCTTTCAATGAAAGATTGTCTACATTTTGATTATATCTTTTAAAGTAAAATAGATTTGTTTCAGCTTCAATATGTGGTGATTTGATGAAAAATATTAATTGACAATGTCTAGAGACTAAGAATGTGTTTTGAACAATAAAAGTAACATTTTCTTAAATATGCACTATTACATTGGTGCCTGCTATGTCATGCTGGGCCGGCAATTTCATAAATTCAGATGTGTTATCTCTGCACATATGACATTCTCTCACTTTGGGGAGCAGGAGAGTTTTCAGGATGCTTGCCAATATTTGGCATTTTCTGTGATTTCCTTGCAGGAGCTAAAACATAGCTTAAACCTTTTACTTGGATAGAAAAGAAATTGTTCTTTGTAAAAGTTTCATTGCATAATATAGTAAGTTGGATTTAAGATTTGTAGTTACCATGCTTTTTTATTTCAAAAGCAATACCTTCCTTGAATATTTAGATTGATAAATGGTCTCCACATATTTTGAATTAAACATGACCCTTACCTTGCCCCACTCTCTCAGAAAAGACAGCCAGAAACCCTTTCCTAGGCTTCTGCTTCCCTGCAGAGAAAGACGGGGCTTTCAACTCTCAGAACAAGTCAGTCCTGGGATCGCAGTGGCAGCTCTACCCTATCTTGCAGGGTGGCTGTGAGTCCTACGGGACTCCATGGCAGTGAGTCTGCTTTATCCCTTCTCTCTTAACAAGGGCTACCTAATGGCCCATTCTGTAGGGTCTCCATGATCTGTCAACCTGAGGCACAGAGTGTGCATCTTTGGATGGTGGTATTGTGGTTAGTCTGGATCTGCTAAATACAACATCCATGATTTAAAGCCATTGCCTATTCCTTCAGAATCTCTAAGTTGGCATTTACTCCCAGACAGTGAGTTTGGTTTTATACATTTTTTTTTGTTTTCTATTCTCTCAGTAAGGGTATTCATGTGGAGAAAATAATACCTCAATTGATTAAGAGGAAAGATGCGACAATGACCTAGAATTCATCGGGAATTCATGCATTAGGAAGAAAAATGCGGAAAGAGACTTGGAATAAACACTTAGGAAGTGTGGCTCTACTGTGCCATGATCTTCTTCCTTCCTCATCTTTGAAAGGTCGCAGCACTGTAATCAGATACATGAAATAAGCAGGTTTTAATTACACTTACATGAAGCGTTTGGCATGATTTAGGCAAGAGTATTTAATGCTCATATCAGGAAAATGTTCTTTAAGTGTTAATGTATTAAACAAACACAATTGCACTATCATTAAGATAATCATGCAAGGTATTGTACTGCTATCCATATGGTAAATTTGATATGGAAAACATGTTATGCTCCTTCGAAGAGTTGGAAAACTCAGAAATACTCTAAAACTACAAATACTTCAAAAGTATTGCTGAACTGTGGACAAGTTTCAGTACAAATCTGGGCAGATTAACACTCTTCTTTGTTGTACATACTAGCTTGTCCTGCATAGCATGTATCTCAATGCACATTACAGCAGTCAGGATTATCATATTTGCATTAGTGTGTGCCTCTTGTGTATTCATAAATATATTTTAAATAAGCAACATATGCTGGGGATATTTATTTCCCATGACATTATTTGCCATGATCTTCTTCCATATAGTTCAGTTACCAAGATTCTAGATATTCCTGGATTTTGTAAACTCTCATTGACACTGTGATTGCCCTTAGTTTCATTGAAAAGCAGGTCAATTCCTTGATTTCTTCCTAGCCACTTTATGAATGCTTGTGAATAAAGGGTTGTACATCAGGCTGCTAACCATAAGGTAAGTAGATCAAACCTACAAGACACTCAATAGGAGAAAGATGAGGCTCTCTGTTGGGTCACCTTTCTTTGAAATGGTTACCAATATGGAACATTTCCAGTCACCTGGCCAGGTAATTATCTTTCAATTTTCCAGGCATTGAAAAGTGAGTGATTCTGGAATTTTATCAGCTTGTTGAAATATTTCAATTGTTATGCTATCAATTCATGAAGCCTTGTTTGTGGCTAATTATTTCACTGCAGTTTGAAGTTTTTCCCTGGGTATCATTAGTCCTTGCTCAAATGATATCTCTTGAAGGGTTAAATGTTAACTAGTTTCTTTCAGTGCAGTGAATTTGTGTTCTTGATCTGTCATCTTTCAATGCCTCCTGCATCATTCAAAAATTTTCCCACAGAGATTTTCAATATTGTAATTTATGTTTTGAATTTATCCTTGAGTTCTTTCCATTTAACATACGTTGAGGATGTTCTTCCCTTTTTAATTTTCTAACTCTAAGCACTTCCTTAAAATATCGTACTTTGGTTTTTTTTTTGTTTTGTTTTCTTTCTTTCTTTCTTTTTTTTTTTGGCATCACTGCCCTCAGGTGGTGGGAGTAGGAGGCCCAGCCTTTGCTCCTGTGGAGCTGGAATCGAACCTCCATCCCAGTGGGCCGCAGTCCCACGCACAACCACTACACCACCAGGGCTCAGCCAAAATAAAATTGCCCTTTGTAATTTTCTATTCAGCTCTTTGAAATCATCATTTCTTTCATTTTCCTTAGCTACAATATGATTGAGAGCGAATTTCAGAATTTCTTCCAGCATCCACTTTGATCTTTGTTTTTCTTTCTTGTCTTTTTCATAATCTTTGCTTTCTTCATGAATGATTTTCATGGTGTCTTCTCACAGCTCAACAATTCTTCTCTAATTAGTTTTCAGTAAATCTTTTCTTGAGATATTATTGAAATTCAGGTGGGATAGACTCAAGGTCAAATTTTGTTTTTTATGGACTTGTTTTAATCTTCTTTAGCTTCAACCTGAATTTGCACATCCGTAATCAACAGTCAGCCCCTAGCCTGATTTTACCTACTGATATTGAACTTCAATTTCTCTTTCAACAGTGATAGTCAATTTCAGTTTTGTGTACTCTATTTGGAGAAATCCATGAATGCAGTTGCCATTTGTGTTGTTGAAAAAAAAGATATTTGCTAGGAACATGTTATTGGATTGTACAAAATCATAGCATTCCATCTCCAACTTCATTTCTATCAGCAAGACCATATTTTTCAACTACTATTGTTAGCTGTTTTGTTTCCAACTTTTGAATTCCAGTCACCAATATTTACCACTGCATCCTTATTGCACATTTGATAAATGTTAGACTGAAAATGTTGGTATAATTCTTCGATCTTTTCATCACTAGCTTTTTTGATAAATAAATTTGAATTATAGATTTATTAATTGGATTTCCTTAAAAACAGATCGATAGAATCCTATCACAGAGATCATTTTATTTCAAAATGGAGTTTAAGAATTCCTTTTTTGAATGTGTATGCAACACAACTTCTCTTGCTATGTCATTCCTGATATAATAATTCATAAGCGGCTGAGACCCAATGGCGTAGTGGTTGAGTGCAGGACTGTGACCCATGGGATGGGCAGTTCAAATCAAGCAGCAGCTCTCCAGGAGCAAGGCTGGGTAGCTCCCATGACCAACAGAGGGAAGTGATGCCCCCCAAAAATAATAATTCATATGCTTTTCTGATTCAAAATGGTCACTATTAGTCCATATCATTTCACTAACACCTAGAATAGAGATCTTTATGAATTCCATTTCATTTTTGAAGGTTTCTGATTTTCCTAAATTCATACTTCATACATTTCAAGTTCTGATTATTAAGTAATATTTACAGCTATTTCTTTTCATTTTGCCTCATTAGCAAATAATTATCCCAATGTCTTTATTCTAACAGGTATTTTTCTGGCTATGCCAACATGGTCAGCTCTATTTGGAGAAAGAAGTTGTTCCTCAGTCCTATTTCAAGTGCCTTCTGACTTGAGAGAACTATCCCCTGGCACTAGCTCCAATAGTTTACTGTTTCCATTCATGAGGCCTTCAACATCTGATAATATTGCACAGGGTTTTCAGTGGCTACTTCCTCTAAAGTAGGGAGCCAATTTTTTGATACCTTCCTCATTGTCTGCTCTTCATCTTGAAGCTCCACTGAATCTAGTTTACTTTGGGAGACACTGCTTGCATTTGAAATTCCAGAATCCAAACATTAGAAGGCCACTGAGTAAGAAAAGCTGAAATATCAGGGTTGGGAAATCATTTTCTAAATTGCATACACAATTATCTTTCCATTACAGCATGACCTTACAAGCATTACAATAAGAATTACAATAAACCTTGTCTATCGAAGAAAGCGTCTCTTATTTGGATAAACTGGATTTTAAGGAGAAGAGTGTGGCAATTGGAATGGAGGAAGGCTTATTGAAACCTGATTCTGCAGATGACACAACCTTGTTGCTGAAAGTGAAGACTTGAGCACCTGTTGATGAAGATCAAGGATTAGAGCCTTCAGTACGGCTTATTACTCGATGTAAAAAAGAACACAACCCCTATAACTGAACCAATAAGTGACAACGTGACAAATGGAGGAAAAGTTGAACTTTTTAAGGATTTTGTCTTGCTTGGATTCACATCTACTGCTTATAGAAGCAGTAGGCAAGGGACTAAATGACTAGCTATGTTAGTAAATAGGCAGCACAAGACTTCATTAGAATACTGAAAAACATTAGCATGTTACTTTGAGGACTAGCACGTTTGACTGGTCATGACATTTTTCATTGCTTCACAAACATGTGAAAAATGGGCATTGGTTAAAGAACACAGAAGAAGGACCTGCATTTGAACAGCAGTGAGGGTAAAGAATAGTACCATGGACTGTTGAAAGTACAGTTCGTTCTATCTAGAGGGAGTACATCCTAAAGGCAAGGAGGCCAAGACTTCATCTTACATAATTTGGACATGGTTTTAGGAGAAACCAGGAGTATCTAGTGAAAGACATCATATTTGGTAATGGAGGGGCAGCAAAGGAAAGTAAGGCAGTCAGCCAGAGGGACTGATTCAAAGGCTGCAAGGGGCTCACTCATAGGAACAATTGTGGAGATGGCACAGGACCAGGCCCATGGTTTGTGCTGCCATGGTTTGAAACCGACTCCATTGTGCCTGACAGGAACAACATTTGAGAAAGCTCTGGCGATGCTATCAGATAAGTAGTGGACTGCTTACCCCAGGTCAACGTGGAAAGCATCCACCACCAGTCAGCTTTTCCAGGGGAGAAAGTGGAGTACATATGTTTTACTAAAGGTGCACATACTTGGAAATGGTATATAGTGTTCCATGAGTTGGAAAACACCTGACAATAGTGAGTTTCGGGTTTGTTTGTTTGTTTGTTTGTCGCTAATTAAAGCAATATTTTTATCTTAAACTGAAAAAAAAATCATCTTTTATCAGAATAGTTTTTCCCCTTTGAAATGTATTTCCAAGTGTGAAATTGTTCTTAATGTTAGTTACAGAAAAAACTTCTGTGTTAGGCATGGTTCTCTAGAGAAACATGATTTCTATGTGTATACAGATGGATGGGTTTATACAATGAGAAGGCATATTAGTCTACACAGCAGTACTGAGGGTTCAGTTCAAGTCACTTTTGTGAAATATTTAGTATACTGGTAGTCCTTTAACTCACATGGACTGCTGGGTCCAATGTCAAGGGAGCAGAAATCCAGTTCTCCCTCAGGCAAGGCCCACAGGAAGCAACCATCGGAGTGGGTCACCAACAATCAGTAGCTTGGGAAATTAGTGAGGCATGTCTGGATGGGATATCATAAGCAAGCATTGCAAGGTCATGGGATCCACAAGGTTCAATCTCAAGCAATGTATGCACTAGCAGTGTGATGAAGCAGGTTTCCAAGGATACTTAAGCTCTAATGACATGATCCATGGATTGGGTTGGCCCACAGGTGGTGTATCTCACAGCTCACAGCTTGAAGCAGAGAACTAGCTAAAACAGCAGCACACTCTGATCACCTGAGAGCAAGACAGAAAGGGCAGGACTTGCAGTGCCATTTACCTCTTTGCCATCCAATCAAACTGTGACTTGATGAAGTCCGTATGTTCCTATTAGCCTGCATTTCACAATAAATCCAAATATTATAACTTCTATTGAGGGATATTAATGATTAGCCATATATTTAAAGCTATTGTGTGGTAACTCTATGATTAGAACACATATAGTTTTATTCTGTTGTTTTAATCCTGAATATATTACAACTTTAAAATTTTAACTAATTTTGATATGTGCAATTATAGGTAATTCATATCATTTGACATAGAGATTTTATTTTGATAAGAATGCTTCATCAAGAAAACATGGTCTGTGTTGAGACACTATTTTTAAAGTGATTATCTTCCTTTTCATTAAAGTGAAATCATAGCATTTGAAACTCATGCAAAGTCTCTGATGTAGATTTCCAGAGGGCACACCGGTGACACCTCGCCCTATCTGACAGTCATGCCATGGTGTTCCTAGTCAAATCCCAGCAACGAAGGCCATCAGGGACAGGTGTGTGCTGTTCTGATACAGCCCAAATCAACAAGCAAAATATACGATTTTAGTTATTGAAAGACTGTAAGTATGGAAGTGGCTCATTATGCAGCAAGAGATAACCTGACGAGTACCTCAACATGCTACAATTTCTATTATAAAGAGAAAAGCATTGGAGAAATACTTCTGGCACTTTCCTCTTGACCACCTCCTCAAATTTTATGCTTTGTATCTTTTTTATCTTCCTTCCTTGTTTTTTAAAATAGTTTTATTACATAATTTTAACTTTGCATCATTATATATTCATTAATTTATTTGAATAATTAAATAGCACTTACTGAATTTTCAATATTTCTAAAAAAGTATATTTGCAATGACACTTGTTCATTCAAACTGAGATATATGTGTATTGAAACACGTTTTACTGCTAAGACTCAAATATTAAATATATATACTGTACTTATTTTTCTGAAACACTTGAATATGTCTAGAATCTAGAGAATAGAAACCCTTACAATAGTATACCATTTCATTCCAAGCCCAATATACAGCAACAGACCTTTGATAAATGCAGAAAATGATCTTGTGGGTTGCTATGTTGTGCAGTATGAGGGTTTTCCATAAAGATGACATGCTGGTTTGCCTGGTTGAAATAATTATTTAATTTGAACCAAAGTCACACAATTGAAAATGTTTTGATTACCAGGAGTTTCGAAAAGAAGAAGAATGCTGATCTCAGTACACAAGATATTACTATGAGCTCACAGAATTAACCCAATAAAATAGTTTGCATTTAAGATGATTAGTTGTGTTGTGAATAACAAGAATAAACCTAAAACTGCAATTATATTTGAATCATGCTTATGTAATAAACCACAGACAATTAAAACAAACACTACTTTTCAGAATATATTGAACATTCAGAGGGATGGTAATTTTGAAATTTCTAGGGCTATATAAAGCCAACTGCTAAAATCATAATGTACATTAGCATCTATAGAATGATGATTTTGATAAATGTTTATTTTGAAAAGAAGTGACATATCTCTCAGTGTATGATTTCTACAAAAACATATCATTTAGGTTCCAAATCTAAGGATCTTTTTTTCTTCTTGGAAATTATATGTAAAGACATGAAAATATAAGTTTTCATTGGCCAACTTAAAATATACATTTATTTTTATTAAGATTTATATCTATATATCCTGTTAATTTCAATACCTGCCTTTTTTGTTTGCTTGCTTTCCTCCTTCTTTCTTTCCTTATTTCATAATTTCTTTTGTATTCTAATCTATTTCATTTTTATTCTAAATATTATAGAAATACAACGTTCTCCTTCTACCCAAGGAATTCTATTACACCATCGCATAGATACCCACATTCCTAAATGTTCAAGTTCCTTATTTAAAATGCCATAATATTTGCACATAACCTAGATACATCACCTTGTTCAAAGCCTAACATCATGTAAATGCTATATAAATACACTGTATACTAGCTCTTAGGCTTTGAAAAATTGCTTCAATCACTGAGTTGATTTGTTCTATTTTTCTGAGTAAGTAGTTTTGAACTATGATTGTCTGGATTCAAAGACTCAAAATCTGCAGATGTTGAGGGGGACTATATTATGCTAGATTGATGAGATTACTATTGAATAAAAAACAAAAACTTATTTAAGCAACTATTTATTTTCCCTATAAGTCTTGATAATACGATGGTTTAAATATTAAAATACTATGAATTGGTATAGACTAAAAGCAGTGGCACTGATTGGGGGACTTGCTTTGCCTATAAAAAAATAATAGGTCTTTAAAAACTTAGTTATAATGATATATGCCAAGAGGACGTAATATCCATATATACTGTATAATTTCCATATTAAGACAAAAATTACAAATTCAATGATACCATGTTAAATTCTCTACATCTTCATAAAGTATTAATTATACATACTTTTAAATTTAGTGTTCCAAAAATTAATACATACATATGATTTTTATAAAATATAAATTAGGGTTCAACAATGTAAAATTATTCTCCTCTTGCGATAATACCCATTAACTAAATTTAAATTATAGAATAGCTGGATGATTTTAAGCATATGTCTTTAAAAGATACTTGTTAAAATCACTTCCTTCCCAAATTAGCAGTTGTTACATGCTTTATTACAATTTCTTTGTTTGATAAACTGTATCTTACTCAAAAGACCTCATGCTTGACATAGTACTGAATATGTATCTGGTTGATTTTCAAAAGATCACAGCTGGGATGCTATTCATAAGCTGAAAGATAATACAACTATTCAACATCAAGCAGAATTTTTCAGATTCACAATGGTGTGTAAATTTTAAGCAATTATTACTCATAATAATCTGGAAATGCTATTTTTTAATTCTAAATGGACAATCTTCATGCCTAAATTGGAGAAATAATTATAAGTACATAGCATACAATGTCTTTTTGTTTATCACCGTTTTTTAAGACCCAGTGAAATACACTTACTTCTTATAGGAAAGTAATCACACATCTGAATTCTGAAATATTGAAAAAATTAAAATTATGAATCCTTGAAATATAAACTTTTTGGTGTGCTGCATTAACATATTTCTAAATCTTTAAAATGTAATGCACAAATTTAAAAATTATCTTAATAGTACTGAATTGGTCATGTCAATATATCATAAAGTCGAGAAAAAAATAACATATAATAATTTCTTATTTTGATGGCTCTGTAGAAGCATGAAAACTACTTACCCTTCCAATTCTAATCTATATGAGAAGGCATCAAAAAATGTGTGTGGAAAAGTAAAATTTAAAGATAATAGTATTTTCCACACTTTCTCTGCATTAGGAAGAGAGTTGCATATATTGTGCTTTTGCCGAAGCACATCACACCCATGTCTTTATGAGCATTGTGTTTAAAAATAAATCTCATTTGATTATAACCAATTTAAGTATAATGTACGTCTCTATTCATTTTTACTCTTAAGCTTTGTCTTTAATATTATATTAAATAAATGACATGTATGGAGTCCCCTTTAAAAAGATACCTGGCTAACAGTTGTATATTAACAATGTCAACAGGCTGGCCTAGGAGAACAAATAAATGACAAAACTACTCCACACTATGAAATATGCTACTGGGGTAAGGAAAAAATTCTCCTGACCAGCACAAAGGAGCCCCATGGGAGTCTTGTGTAAGCATTTGGCTGCATGTCCAAAGGTCAATGGTTCTAAACTCCCAGCCTCTCTGCATGGAGAAAGATGAGACTATCTCTGATGTAAAGGTTCACCTCTATGAAACACTCGATGGGGTCGTTCGGAGCCAGCATAGACCTCGATGGGGTCGTTCGGAGCCAGCATAGACCTCTGTTCTGTCAGTGTGCTGCATTGTGGTGGCTTGAGTGTTGCTGTGATGCTGTAAGGTACATCACCTGCATTTCAAATGCCAGGAGGCTCACCGACAATGGACAGCACTTCCAGCTGAATAAGCACTTCAGCACTTCAGCAGCACTTCCAGATGAATAAGACTTTGAAGAAGGAATCTGCTGTCCACTTTTGAAGCACTAACCAATGAAAACCTTATGGAGAGAATCAAAATATTGTTAGAAAATGAAAACGTTTCAAAGAAAGAACCTTGTCAGAGATAGTGCCAAAAGATGAGTCCCTCAGATCAAAGGCATTTAACAACATCGGAGTGAAGAAGAGCTGCTGTCTCAAAGTAGGGTGAACCACATTAGATGGAGTAAAGCTTATGGGAGCAAGGCTTCACTTGTGGATGGAATATGACTCAAAATGAGAAGAAACAGCTTAAGTATCATTTAATAACTGAGACTTGGAATGTCCTAAGTATGAAGCTAGGAAGACTGGTAGTTGTAAAGGATGAAATAGAAAGTATGAAAGTCAACATTCCAGGTATAAGAGAGCTAAATTTGACTTGTCTTGACCATTTTGAATCAGAAAATCACATGCTTAACTATGCTCAGAATGAAACAATGAAGAGGAATGGCATTGGATTCATCATCAAAAAGGGCATTTCAAAATCTATCTTGAAATACTGAGAAGTCAGTGATTGGATTATATCTCCTTGCAGTCAAGGAAATGCAATCAATACAATTAGTATTCACACAACCAGCAACACTAGTGATGAAGAAATTAAAGAATGCTACCAACATCTGCAGTTTGATATGGATCCAACATGCTATCAACATGCATTGGTAATTATGAACTATTGAAATGAAAAATGGGAAAGAAAAAGGAAGAACAATAATTGGAAAATAAGTTCTTGGTGATAGAAACAAAGCTGGAGATTATAGGAATTTGCAAGACCCATAAGCTGCTCATGAAAAAATACTCTTTTCAACAGCACAAAAAGCAGCTTATGGATTATCAAGACAAAATACACAGAAATAAAATTAATTTTGTCTGTGCAAAGAGATAATAAAGATGCTTGATAGAAACACCTAAAAGCAGAGCAGGGGCTGACTTCAGAATAGACCATCAATTGCTTGTGTATAGGTTCTGGTTGAAGCTTAAAAAAAATTAAAACAAGTCAACAAAGAGACAAAATAAGCACTTTAGTATGCTCCACCTGAATTTTGAGAACTTCTAAAGAAGAGATTTTCTGCATTGAAAAATAATGACAGAAGAACTATGGTCATTCATGAAGAAAACAATAGGTTTAAAAAAAGACAGGAAAGAAGGGTTCAAAGTGGATGTCAGAAGAGACTCTGAAACTTGTTCTTAATTGTAGAGTAGCTAAGACATATTTGTTTGATCTTTTGTCAATTCAAAGTACTTTAAATATTCTTCACCAGCATCATAACTCAAATGCATTACATGTTAAGAGAAGTTTAAATAAGTCTTCATACTTCTGTAAAGATTTATATTCTCAGGAACCCACAGGTACAGTTCTCTTTTGTCATTGAGTCATGATGAGGGAAAATTGAATAGATGACTGTGAGTTTGGTTTTTATGGCTTTGAGACAGAGGATATATGAAGAAGCAGAGATTGATAATATGATAAAAGTTTCTATGATTTTATAGCAATATTTTACTTATCTTAATATATGAATTATTTCTAATTTGCTCTAAACTTTTCATACTATAATGACTCATGTGTTGCTGTAATACTACAAATGATGTCGCCATCACTGGTATTTCAAATCCCATATGCAAGTTGGAAGGTTTTCAGCAGGGATTAAAACATCCTAGGAAGGATGAAGTGTAGTCACGTAATGTGGTCCTTCCTGACAGAATTCCTTATGTGATATATTATAATTCTGGGCGTTAAGCTTATAATTGTAATTCCATTTTGGAGGGAGTTCTCTGCTGTACTAGTGGGCAGAATTAAACTCCCTGGCATCAAGATAATGCTGACCCATAAATAATCCCTGTAATTGTTCACAGGAGCAGAAAGCCCAGTTTAGCTCATGCGGACCTGCTGGTAGTTCCAAACTGTGGACTGAGCAGATCACAGCCCAATGCATAACCAGTACAGCACCAATGCTCGTAGGACCGGATCGAGGTGGAATTAAATCCTAATTTTTGTAGAGAGGATGGACCATGTCACCCTTGGGACTTGAGCGCATGAGCTGTGGAAAGAAAAAGAAACTACATCTTCCTCAAAGCCATTCCTCTGTGAATAATAGTCACTTCAGTCAGAGAATCCAGGATTATTCATTGTAATTGTCTCCAGGTAAGTTGGTGGAAGTATCAGGAGCATCGGCAAGAAGGCAAATGAGAGGAGCTGTACCAAGGCTTTGGGCCTGCAGGGTGGAATAGTGGGATGACCTCTTGGGTCATAAAGAGAGAAGCTAAGGGACCATGTCAGTGAGGCCAAGGACTATGGAGAGGTGCTGCTGTGAGTGAAGGATTGTATCCTCACTACCTCTCAATTCTGGTTTAATGTAACATGCTACTGTCCCTTATCCCAAACCAGAATCAATGCCTGATTTTATTCTGACTCATTGCAATTCTGTATGACAGGGTAGATAGAACTGGCCCTGCTATGACTCTTTCTGATAGTACAAAGTTCCTTCTTTCTTCTGCCTTCCTTAATAACCCTCCTTAATCTTGAGTTGTGAGTCCTGTGTGGCCATTATAATGAAATATTGAATCCAGAGTAGATGTAGAGGAAGCACTAAAAGGTAGAGGCATAGCTGACCCCTATCCTTGCTACAATAAGGAGGTCAGATTATCCCCACCCTACATTAACTGCAAAGGACGACTTCAGGATCCCTTCTGAAACAATCGGCCATTAAGAATCGTAAGGATATTTGTGATAATTCCTAAGCACGATAATTTTTAAAACATTTTTCATGATGAATGGCGTGAAGATTTACAGAACAAATCAGCTATACATCGAACCCATATGTATTTTTCACATCATCAGTTGTAATTACTACACTGTAACCTTACTTATATTTCTTCTTTTCCTTCCTATATTTGTCATTTCTATTTTTGTTTCCTCATCTCCCCTTTGAATCATTCCTGCCTCTGATACTTTATCGTTGGGCAAATGCTGTCCTTTGGACCTCAGATGATTGACGGCTCTCTGGATGAAACACCTCCCTCCCATTAGTGTTCATCTTTGAACTTGGCTCCTACTTGGCTGAAAACACAGCCACAAGGGTGAGTTCAGTTCCAGTATGCAAGGGTATTTCCGGGCAGCAGCCTATTTTAGAGATACTTTCTTATATATTGTGATAGGTAGACTTGGTGTGCCAACATGGCCAAAGAAGATAGGTAGGTTTGTTATGACAACATGGCCAATGAACACATGTAAGATCCATTGAAGCGTGGGGATATAAATGGCTCAGCAATTCCTGGCCTGGCTCTCTTGTTCTTGGACCTTCAGACCAGCCGGCTGCCTTGTTTGTCCTGTTCCTCAATCTCCAAGCTACACTACCCATGGGACACCTAATCCACGGATTGTGTTGCTGTGAGTCGAGGTTTCTTCAAGCCCTGCTTCGCCACACTCCTTAAACTGGGGACTGTTGAACTCTGTCGTCTGGTTAACTGTTGGTGACCTGCTTTGCCATTTGCTGCTTATGGCCAGATAGCCTGAATTACTCTATAGAGGACTACGTGGTGGCCCTCAAGACAAGAAGGATGGCCAATGTAGTAGCTGTCCACACAAGTGAGTTGCACTGAGCCATTTGTACTGCTTGATAGATTAGTTAACTGTTTATTTCTTATGCTAGATATCTTTATATCTATATAAATAGACGGAATTATTAGTGTCCTGGTTTTGTTTCTCTAGAGAACCCTGTCTAACACATACAATTTTGCTTTTGACGCACCAAAATTAAAGTCATTTACAAATTGCATTTTCCATATTATGCTCCAACTTTAAATGTATATTCATCATCTGTTTTGCAAAGTTTTCTGAAAACAATGGATCTATATATATATATATATATATATATTCAATATAGTCTTCCTGGTTAATAAATTCAAAATTCTAGAAAGGAACAATTTTAGGGCTCTAGTAGCACAGCAATAAAAAACATCCCAGGCCTCCTGCATATTCTCATTTTATATTTTAAAGACATTCATCTATGTTATGAGTTTTTAAATGGCCAATCATTTTTATGTGTAATGTCACAATATTTTTCATGCAGGAAATATATATAACTTTCTTTGACTATTTAAATACCTTCTGAGCAGTTCATAAAAGTACTTCAAGAAAAATTATAATTTTATTTCAATATGTATTAGGCTGTCATTCATTGTTCCAGAAACGGAGTTATATGCTCTCTTACTCTCTATAAAGTATATAGACATTCATCAAAGCTTATAAAGGCAGTTGGAAGAAATGAAACATTCCTACATTACTGATCTTTGCAAACTCAGACTGTAGTTAGCCAAAAGATGCTTGTAAGCAAGGAAGAGTGTGTTGGTCATGGAAATCACATCAATTTACTTAGGATTTGGACTATATTAGCACATGGATTTAATTTCCTTTGCATTTTGTCTTTCTTGAATAAGCAGTATTTTAATTAGCAATGCAGCCCCCTACACTACAAACCTACTGACCTTCCAGATAGCCGAAAATGAGCCTTTTGGGCAGAGAAACTGCTATTTTATTTCATTTTTCCCTTTCAATTTTGTCAACTGTTTTTTTTTTGTGGGCATCACTGCCCCCTGGTGGGAGTAGAAGGCCTAGCCTTGCTCCTGGAGAGCTGCTGCTGGATATGAACCGCCAACCCTGTGGGCCACAGTCCCACACACAACCACTACGCCACCGGGGCTAAGCCCTAAATTTTGTCAACTGTAATGGAAGCTGGTTAAAAGATTTACTCTTGCATCGTCTCAAGTGATTCTGTCTTGTATTTGCTCTTTTATTTTCCTGCTGGACGAGATTGGCTTTCTGTTCAAGGATTCTTTTGCGATGTTTATCCAGTTCGAGCCTCGTGATAACCTTCTTGCTGGGTGAACTCCCACATAGACAATTGTGTCCTTAGCTCTATCTCCCGGCACGTGTTCCATGTAGAAGGGAAAGTTCTTCTTGTAAAGCTGAACCCCTGCATCAATTTACTGACCTCTATAGTGTCTGTACACAACCTGAACTTCAACATCCCTGTGGATGGATGTGAACTGAATGTTGCATTTCTTAGCTCCTTGGAAAGAGGGGGAGATGTAATCTTCCTAATTCCTATTCTGGGTTTTGCTCCAGTCTGAGGTCATAAGGGTCTGAACTTCATTTTGCCCACTTTTGCCCCAGAAGGGAAAAAAAGAACGTGTTTCTTTATAAGAGTAGAAAGTTTTATTTCCAAAGTGTCGTGCCTCTTAAATTGAATTTTAGTACTGACTATATTCAGTGTTTATTGCCCTCCTGGCCGTAATTCCTTATGTGATGCCTTATAATTCTGGGCTTTAAGTGCCTGTGGCCGTAGCCCCATTTTGGAGGACATTCTCTTCCTAGGAGCAAGAACAGGGGCCTTCAGACTTGACTTCAACAGAGAGTGTGAAGAGAGCCATAGCCTTGTTTCATTGTTTGCATCTTTAAGATCCCACCTTAGTACAGGACATGAAGGAAGCCCAACTCCATTTTCCATGGATACATAACATTCCCATCCAACAGTTTTAATAGTGTGTGGGCTCAGGTAGTTGGTCTTTGTTTATCTTCAGACTTTGAGATCCCAGATTCTATATGCTTTGATGTCTGAGTGCCATCAGTTTTCTTCACCACATTTGCTTATGCACCTACTTGACTTCAGGGATCATATTGGGCCGGTGATCATCATGGAACACCAGATTCATAGAACAAAGTGTTCTTGCATTGAGCGAGTTCCTAGGTGGGGGCTCACGGTCCAGCTGCTACCTTAGGACTAAACCTATAACTACATATACCTGAATTTATTCCCACCTTGTCATAGATAATTATATTTACATATATACATGCCTGTGTTTAGGCCTCTACAAGTGCTCTTTGCCTTCTTGTTCCTTCCTCTACTTTCTTCAGCCTTCCTCCTGTGCCACTGTCATGCTCAGCCTTCATTTGAGTTTCAAAACGTCCTCTCTGTTACATCACCCTTACTTTCGCCCTACCAGGCATTGCACACCCTCCTCACCACCGATTGCGGACCACTTATTGTTCCCCCCATGTCCCTGAATCTGTCCATACCCCCCTTCCCTTCTTCACCTCCTTTCCCTGTGTCTACCAGGAACCATCGGTCTAGCCATTCTCTCCTCCCGATTATCTTCCGAGGAGTGCTTCTTTCTTGATTCAGTCCCTTTTGGGGGCTCAGACAAGCTGGCTCCCCTGTCATGTGACCCACAAATTTTCCTCTGTTGCTGTCTGTAGGGAGACAGTGTGACAAGCCCTGTTGTTGCTTGCCCAGTTCCCCCAGCAGGGGTGTAGTCCTCTGAGCATCGTGGGCAGGGATCAGGCCAGCATGAGGACTGCACTGGCTCTCTTTCTATTCCTCCACTTCCACCTCTCTCCATGTGGGTGTGGCATGCTGGCCCCTCTCCATAACCTGTTCTCTGACACAGCCACTGTCATTGAGGGAGTCAATCTGGATCTGGTTGTGGCCAGCCCTGTAGCTCTCTCTTTTCATGCCTCCTTCCATGTGTCCTTGCTCTCCTCACAGTTGGGTCTTTCATGGTAGGACCTGCATGCCCACTCCAGTTTCTGTGGAGACAAGACCTGTACTCTCCCTCTGTGTGGGTTAGTGCCCTGTTCCCTCTGTTATCCTTTAACTTTTGAACCCCCATTTACTGCTTTCCCCTCTGTCCTTTTTGCTTACTGTGTTCCCAACATGTACCTCCCTGGGTTTGGTTCCACTTTCCACTTCCTCCCCTTTCCCTAGATCTCTAACCAACTGTTATGTTATAGGAGGCTTCACTTCTATACCTACCATGTTGGTTGAACTTACCTCAGTGGACTCATGCTGTACTTCTCCTTTTGTGATTGACTCACTTCACTTAGTATAATTTCCTCCAGCTCTTCCCATGAGAAGACATGTTTCATGTGCTCACCAGTGCTTTTGAGGGAAACATAGTACTCCATTGTGTGTATGTGCCAAAGTTTGATGATTCACCCATCTACCAATGGAAATTTAGATTGTTTCCAACTCTTTGTGATAGTGAATTGCACTGCAATAAACATTGGCGTGCACACCACTGGCCGTGGTTTATTTCTTACCTCTTCTGAGTATATACTCCGTAGAGAGATAGCTAGGTCATAAAGTAGCTCAATTTTCATTTTCATTAGGTATCGCCAGACTGCTTGCCATAATGTTGTACATATCTACAGAGCAACCAGCAATATAGGAGAGTTCCTATTTTGCCACATTCCCTCCAACATTTGTTGCTCTCTGATTTTCTAATTTGAGCTAACCTCAAAGGTATTAGATGGTATCACATTAGTTGTTTTGATCTGTATTTCTCTGATGGCTAATGATCAAGAGCATTTTCTCACATGTTTATTGGCCATATGGGCTTCCTCCTAAGTGAAACTTCTTAGTTCTTTTTCCCCTTTCTTCATAGGTTTAACTAATTTGTTCCTTTTGCAGGCAAGGAGAGTATTGTGGATTTTTATAATAAGGCCTTTGTCTGTTGTGCCATTGCTAAAAATCCTCTCCCAGTCTATGGGTTCCCTAGTTACCTTCTTAGTTAAAGTCTTTTGATGCACACAGGATTTTATCCTTAGTAAGTCTCATTTGTCAATTTCAGCTTCTCCTGTGTATGTGTATCACTGTGTACACACCTTCTTGTGGTAAACACTGAAGACAGGTGGGGACACGATCAAGAGTGGTGAAGATAGCTGATGGTTCTGGCTATCAAAAAATATAATGTCTGAGGTGTTAAAGGCTTGAGGATGACCAAAAAGAGCAACAAAGCCCATAATAGAAGAAGCACACCAGCCTGTGAGACCATGAGGAGTGGAAAGAACCAGGTTATCAGGCAACAAAGAACAAAAATTATATCATTATGTGCCCACCCTCCCAACATAATCGCTGAGTTCAAAAGGGTGCAGAGGCAGACAGAACGGAAGAAAATGATGGCACCCAGCCACCAAATGGCAATGTTTCTGGGATCTTAGAGACTTGAAGGTGAACTAGTAGCCATCAGCTGTGTCTATGCTAACGCCCATAGCCCAGACTTCCTGTGGTGTTCTTGTCTCAGAACCAAGACTCCTCCAGGGTTTATTCAATCATTGTGGGGTTGTCTGAACATCCTGTCTCTCCCTTCCCACCCACTCCCACAGCCTACCTGCTACTTCATGATTTCTAATAAAGAGGGTCTCTCTCAGGAAACGTGTTTTATGCTAAATTTCACTGTTCTTTGTGCTGGAAGAATAAGTGCATAAGTTTGGTTCCACATTTTGTGTGTTTAACTTCCCTGCCAGTTTACTTCCACTGATCACTTCTTCTCCCCTAGTCAATTTCTGACTAGATAATGATATTCTAAAGGCTCTACTAGAAAAAAGTTAGACATCATGAATAGCAAGATAGGTTATACCATCAGAGAGAGAAAAGTAAATAAAAACCTAATGGGAACATGAGTATGAGAACACACAAAGACAGAAATGAAGAATGGCAGTAATAGAACATCAGTCATAAGATCAGTGAAATCAAGAAAAAATAAACTAGTTATTTTTTGTTTGTTCCATTTTTATTATATTTATTATTATTATTATACTGCTCATCTGCTTAATTTTTCTATCCTTACCACGTTTTATTACTAGTTAACCATTTCTAAGCTTAAGTTGCATCTTTCATATTTTATTTGCTTATGACCATAGTTAGATAGAGACATAGATATATGTAAACAATAATAGCAAATAGCTCTTTGTATTACAATGCCAGATGGATATATAGGTGACCTTGAATGGATTCTGGCAAGACTGACCCAAAAATGCTTTCTATAGTGTATGCCTTATTGAGCAAATTCATCAGGTCTTTTCAGGAATTGCCGAGTGAACCAACAATCGATCAGTTAGCAGCTGATAATTTAACCATCATCCCATCTTTGGAATAATGCTACAATTTAGTTATGATGATCAACACCTCTGTTTTCGAGGAGGAAAAACTGAGGAATATCAGTTTTTCAAATCTAGGTTTCCAAGGCCCAGAAGCCACAATTTACATTCTCACACAGTATTGTTTTTCACAACCTTATATCCAGTGTAAACACAGTGTTCGATCTTCTACCAAGGTTTAGTCATGTGTATGTTGTTATTTCTCTTATGCTGATGTGTAAGAAACAACTAGGGAAATTGTTTAATCAAATTGTACATTAATGTTAGATTAATTAAACGTACTTTAGTAGGAAAGAGGTATTGTTTTGGTAGAAGGGAAATCACTAATGGATTAACTAAAATATTTATAAACTTTTTATTAAACTGTCTTATTTAATTGTCTTCACTGACTTGAATAATTTCATCTGTGGCAAATTATACTCTAAATTGTTGTTGCTTTTAGTAGCGTTTAAGTAAGGCATTCTAATGACTGAATTTGTAAATTCAGTAAAGCTAAATAATCATATATCTTCATATATTTAAACCATCTCAATGAGTATCTGATATAAGAAAATGTATTTACATATATTTTTAGTAGCTACAAGAATGACTTTATTCATTGGTATACACTATTTGTAGTGTGGATTCAAGGAAAAGTACAGGAAATTAAGAGAAGTAGGTAGACTACAGCACAAGAATTGTGAGAGTCACCTTCATTTGCAACAGATTCAGTGGCGTCTAGGCTTAATAACATACATTGGATGAACGTTTTCAACAGTTCCATAAACTGTCTTGTTGGAGAGGATATTGTAATAAATTAGGTTCTAAACACTTTCTACCTACTGGCCTGTGATTGTCCTGTATTTTACATCATTGCCTGTACCTTGTGAATCTTAAGATGACTTTATAGACTGGTATCGGACATATAGGCTAATATGAGACTTATGACCTTGATCTGGACTGGGTTCAGATGTATTCTGAATATACAGTTGCCCTTGTATATAAAACTCTGTCTAATACACATAACAGTTTCTATGGATTTGTTTCTCTAGTTTACCCAGACTATCACAGGCTATAATAAACATTCAATAGCCTCAAGAAGAGTGGAGCTTCCAAAATGCTTAATAGTGCTCATGCAGAGATTCTACACTGGTCAAGAGGCAGATGTATAAATAGAACAAGGGAATACTGAATGATATAAAATTAAGAAAGGTGTGTATCAGGTTTTCATCCTCTCAATATACTTATTCAATCTGTATGCTGGGAAAATGATCAAAGAAGATAGATTATATATAAAGAAAAACACTACAACACAAATGAAGAAAGGCTTACTAGCAAATTACACTATTTATATGACACAACCTTTCTTATGGAAAGTGAGGATGACTTGAAGAACTTGCTGATGACGATCCAGGATTGTTGCCTTCAATATGGATTTTTCAATATGGATTCAATATGGATTAAATTTAATGTAATGGGGAAAAATCCTCACAACTGGACCAATAGTAACATCATGGCATCTGGAGAAGAGATTGAAGTTGTCCAGGGTTTTGTTCTTCCTGGATCCTCAATCAATGTTTATGGAAGCAGTAATTAAGAGATCACATGCTGTAGTGCACTAGGACCTAGTGACTTCTTTGAAGTGTTGTAAAAGCAAGAATGTTACTTAAAGAACTAGAATGTTCCTGACATGAGATTTGGCACTTCCCCTTGCCTCATATACACACGACAGTGGGATATTAAAGAAAAATTGATACATTTGATTTATGGTGTTTCTAAAAAAAATTGAAAGTATCATAAACTGCCAAAAGCACGAACAAATCTGTCTTGGAAGAAGTTCAGCCAGAATGCTCTTTACAGACAAGGAGGAGGAGACTTTGTCTCACATAATTTGGATGTGTTTTCAGGAGAGGCAAGTACCTGGAAAAGGACTCCAGGCTTGGTACAATAGAGTAGCAGGTAAAGGAAGATGACCCACAACAAGATGGATTGGCAGAGTGACTGCGCCAAGGTATTCAAACATAAAGTCAACTTGAAGGATGACACAATACTGGGTGGTATTTACTTCTTTTGTACATATGGTTACTATGAGTGAAAACAACTTTGATGGCCCCTAGCAGTGAAAAGAACAGTTATCTTAGAGTTATCTACAAGGACTTAACAGTCAGTTGCTAACATAAAGGTTGCAAGTTCAAATCCAGTAGCCGCTCCACAGGAGAGAGAGCTGGCAATTTGCTACTATAGAGATATGAAGAATCAAAAATCCTATGAGATAGTTATGCATTGCATGATATATTCCTACTGGTTGGAATCACCTAGACTGTAAGATTTCTGGTTCTTGAAAATCTTTTCATGTGCTTGTTGGCCAATACGAAGAAACACAACCAAACCCATTTCCATGGAGTCAATTTCAATGCCCAGTGACTCTTTATATGGTTTTTGATGTAGTAAATCTTTATGGGAAGAGACAGTCTCTTCTTTGTCCCAAAATGTTTCTGGTGGGCTCAAACCACTGAATTTTCATTTAACAGTGCAATGCTTATCTGACAGCACCATCAGGACACTTTGACTCTGGCCAATCAGAAATGTGTATTACACATAATTAAAAAAGAAATCTTATGTTGTCTTTTCATTCTATAGATGATATATTGCCATGCACAAATGTATTTAATTATGATTAAGTTCAATTCAGTTATCCTTTGGTTATTTATCCTTAGAGTGTCATATTGAACAAAGCATAATCCTACATGATGAATATTTATTCCTATGTAAATCCCTGTTCAAATACCAAGCAATTAATTCAGGGCTAAACTTCCTACATATTTCTCCCTGACTTCTTTTGTCTCAATAAGAATTAGTTAAAAAGTTCAGTTAGAGAACAAATATATATCATATAATCTTACCAAGTTATTGATGTAAATTTTACCAATTATCAGTCATGCTAACCATATGTGGAATACTTATTGTATTTTTCCCTTATGGCCTTTAACTCAGTATACTTGTAAGAAACTATTTCTTTTTTTAACAAAGATTTTATTGACACATAATCCATATAGCACACAACTCAACAGTTATGAGTGTTATGATCATTTCCACAAAAATTTTTAGAACATTTACTTCCTTCTTGTTCTTTTTATTAACTCCCTATTCCCCCCAACTTCCTCTGCCATACCACCAAGAAACTATTAGTTCAGTTATTGTTTCTAACAATGTACTATACTAGATTTTGTATACAGAAAACATGCAAAAACAATAATAAGAGATGAAAGAAAAAACTTACCAAAAAAACCTAACAACAATAATAAAATAAAGCAGAGGCAGCCCTTAATAGAAAAGGAAGTAGAAAATTTTTAAAAACCTGGACCAAATATAAAATGGTTAAAAAGAGAAATCAAATGACAAGTTGTTAAATCATTGCATTTTCAACGATTCACTTTGGTAAGAAAATATTTCAAGAGAATACATTCTGGAGAGTTGTAGGCATTTCCCAGAGGCTGGTTTGACTCTCTTTTTGATGAGCAGATCAGGGGAAAGGCAGTTAAGCATACACTTGCTCATGAGTTATGGGATATCTTTCTATTCCATATTTCATGTTTACCACAACAGTAACAGATCTACACTCTAACTTGTACATTACCAAACTGTATTTGGAAACAAGGAATAATGAGGGGTGAGGGGGGAGTGGTAACACTGGTGTGATGGTTAAGGTTAAATATCATCTTGATTTAACCATGATTTTCATGGATTCTCATTTTTATAATGTTCTGGACATTACATAATTTCATAATTTGGCACTTCTCTAAAAATGTAGGCATCATCCTTTTTGATGTAGTCATCCTTCATTTTATAAAATACTGAATTGTACACAACTTGGTCTTTGGTTCCTAATCATGTCCATACATAAGGAAGGGATGTATTATTTTTATAACACACTGATAAATCTTAATATCATTAAATCATAACATTATATAACAAAAAGACGTGACAACATATTTGTGCATGTATGCATTCAGATTAGGAAAGTGTTAATATTTTCCTCAGTGAATTTTCTTTAAAAAAACAAACAAAAATTTTTCTTTAGCCATGACCCATAGAATTTATTGTAACACATGGATAAAATCAAGTGGGAAAAAGCTACTTAAAGTTTTATCGGGTAAAAAGAAATTGAAAGCTATAATCTCAACATTGCATGAGGACACAATACTGAGACACAAGCATGAAGCTGTACTGGGCCAGCATGGATCCTCAAATAGTGTAAAGAAATGGGAAAAAAAAATAAATGGCAATTGCATTCTTTTGTAGATGGAATTTTATGAGATGATAACATGTCTATTTTGTCCACCTCTTCATGTACTTCCAGAATGAATCACTAAGAATATTCACTCACTGATCTATATGCAGAATTTGCAGTTTCAGTTTTATTTATAATGGAGTCTAATCAAAGAAAGCTACCTTGACCTATAAGAAACTGTTCAGTTTTAATCAGAAGGAAATGTACTCAAAATCTATTAATAGTATTTTTCAAAGTTGATTATAATATTCATGTCACCAAGGTGACAGTTTTCTCTGTCAGTTTCCATTTTATCTAGTCAAGGATGTTTTAGAAGAGTGTCATCAAAGGAGACAAATGCAATGTGATCAGATTATGTCAACCCTATGTTCTAGGTTTCTGAGGCTAGTCTCTTCAGAGATTTAAGATTTTGATGGTTTTGAATTGTCTCTTTATTTGTTAATCATTACCTGAGTGAAATTTTTTGTAACAACTGTACATAAAAATTTACTCTAATAGTTTTTATGTTTATGTTTTGCTTTATTAAACACAGAAAAGGGCAATTATAATTATATTTTAATAGCACATATATATGCATCAAAAATCCCAAAGCACTATAGAATTAAGAAATACAAATCCCTTGAATTTTCCATCCCTATATGTATTTTAATAAACTGTTTATTAATGTAAAATATTCATACAGAAATATGTGGAAATTGTAAGTAAACACTCAATGAATTTCTGTAAAATAACATTAAAATATAATCAACATCCAAATAAGACATAGAACCCGCTCCTCATTTCTCTTCCAAATCAAGAACCTCCTTCTGAGGCAATCATAATTATGGCATCTATCTCCATTGATGTATGTATTAATAATTTTTCTGTGTTGGTCTACAGTTTTCTCAAGTTTGAATAAAACACATATTTTGTTTAAATGTTCATATTGTTTTATCCTGATGCCATTTAAAAGAACATTTATCACCAAAAAAGTGGAGAACTGCCACTTTGCTACCCTGATTTCCAAAGGAGGGAAGGGAGTCATCATCATCAGCATCCACTTTCTAAGGCAGCTTTCTATTTGACTCAAAAAACACCTTACTACTATCAAGCCAATTCTGACTTGTAGAGACTGTTTCATTAGGGTCAGTTAAGTCCCCATCTTCTTTGTTCCTTTGTCAGTTCTGACCCCACAGCACTATACACGGTTCAAAAATTCATTGCAATGGCATGCAAAACTCAATGACCATACTCACAATTATGAGATGCATTAAAGAAGGTAGCAGGTTAAATACACAAGACACAGTTCGTCGTTCAAGACTGTTCCCCTCCTACAGGTAAGTCTCTCTCTGGTCCTTGACCTCTCAGCCACCGGGTCCTTTGACTTCTGTCCTGCTCTGGCAGTGTTATAAATCCCTTTAAGGATTGCTAATAAATGCTGGCAGGACACACCACTCCCCTATAAGCTTTACAAGGAAGACTCAGCTCAAGTCCCTCAGTCAACGCACATAGTCTCCTCACTCAAAACCTTAGAAGCACCTCTCACTGCAAGCCTGCGGGAAATCCCTGGGGAAAGAAACCGGCTACTCCAGGGGTGGCTCCTGCACTCACCCGAGGCTTCTCTAATGCCACAGATTGAGGAGTTCAGTGCACAGTGGTCTCAAGACCTAACCGATGAGCTCCACTCCTGTTTTTTCTCTCTTGGAAGCAGGTAGATTTCCCACTTCCTCCTTTTGTAATGTTTCATTTTCTACCCAGTCGGATGGCAACATTAATCAAGTTCCATGGAAAAGTTCTAAAAGTGTGACAATGAGAATTTACTCTGTTAAGTCTAACTCTCTTAATTGTTCAGCATTTATTCTACACTTTTCCATGTGCAAACCCAACAAGGAAAAAAGTGTTTGTACCTGGTACAGAGAGCATGGCTAGAAGAACCGTATTAAGTAATTCACAGTGTTATCTTGGAGGAGTCCTATTTTACTCATTTACTTTTTGAAGAGCATCTGGAATTTTGCTCTTGCATGCATTGTTCAAAATATAGCAGTGATTTAAATGGACCTCCATGTACTTCTCTGCAGGCTTTTCTCTGTACCTCTTTGCTGGAACACTGGCTCACAACGTCCAGCAGCCTTGGGCTCCCTGTGCACCAGTTATCTCTTCTGCAGGACTGAAACCGCTAGGCATCTTTGCATATTGGCTCCATGTCCTTGCATTTAATATACTGATTTCTATCAGAAAGCAGGGGCTATGTGCAGGGTGTATAAATCTTTGTCTCCATCTTCCTGGGATAACAGTACTCTGCTTCTTCTTGTCCTTGGTCAGATAACAAAGGTTCATAGTATTTACTAATGGCTAATGGTGAAAGTTCAAGTCTTCAACTTCTCAGGTTACCAGGGTCACAAAATTAACTTCAAAAAATATAGTTCACATGAAAAAAAACTAAATTTAACTTTTATTTGAATTATGCAAAAATAATAAATATCACTGCCATATGCCTATCAGTTTGTTGCACTATGGTGGTCTCCACATTACTCTGAGGCAGGTAACATGATGAGTATTTTGAAATATTTTGTGGAATATGACTTTCATAGTTGAATAGGTATGTATTGGTGTTCAATATTGACTCCACATTAATATTGGAGTCAGTCTTAACTCAAAATCCAGCAAACTTATAATTTATGTAAGTAAAGTAAGCAAGTGACACTCAATTTGAAAATTCATTGATTAAAATATTTTGGACAACCTCCAAAATATGTGTTGTTTTCCCCCAAAATATTTTCTACTTATGCTCATATTTTTATTCCACGGGGAGTCTAATGTATGCAGATATAAAATGTGCTAACACAAACCCATGTTAATCTTTATGTTCAAAGTATTGAAAAAACAAGGATCAAGCATCTTAAATGTACTGCCAAAATTCCAATTAATGCAAAATAAAACTATAAAAGCTGCAAAAACAAGCAGTAATCGAATTCATTATGTTTTCTTGAGGTTCCTTCCTGTCAGTTCAGCTCCACTGAAACCATATGAATAACATAAGAAAGCACTGCTCTTCCTGTGCCTGCCTCAAAACCATTCCCATGTTTGAAGTCCCAGCTGCAGTCACCAGGGCAATCCACAACAAAGACCTTCTTTTCCCAGACTCTTGTTTTTACAAAGCATTGTGTCCTTCTCAGGAACCTGGTCCCTCCTGACCACCTACCCAAAATTCCTGAGACATCACACAGTCCTCACTTGTCTGGAGCACATACTGGATTTGCTACTTCAAGGCTGATCTGTTTCTTCTTCATATAGTCTAGCTTCTCATATATCTTCTCAGCATACAAAATGAATAAGAAAAATGAGAGGTACAAACATAAAGCATACTATCTCTGATTTT
This sequence comes from Nesogale talazaci, assembly GCA_004026705.1. Classification (NCBI taxonomy): domain Eukaryota; kingdom Metazoa; phylum Chordata; class Mammalia; order Afrosoricida; family Tenrecidae; genus Nesogale; species Nesogale talazaci. The sequence continues at coordinate 12,144 of PVJH01005981.1, read as the reverse complement.
AAACCACATGTTCTTGGAATTGCCACTTGACCTATATATAGTTTCAGAGGAAAACACTTAAATGTTCTGCAATTGCCAGTTTCCACAATGTTGTACCACATTTGGCATGACCCACATGGTCAAAAGCCTTCACATAGTCATGAAAATACAGTATGTGCTTGCTTCCTTTAGGCACGGTCCACCTGAGACCGTTCAGCGATGACCGTTCTCCATCCACTTCTTCTGAATCTGGGCACAAACCCAAATATAGACATCTTTGTCCAACCGGCATGTTCCTTCAGAGCAAAGCTGATGTGAGTAAGTCTCTCCGACCTTGGGTAGACTCAGAGTCATCTTTGGACTCCTGTTTAATTGCCCAGTTGTTAACGTTCTGGAGCTTTAATGTTTCAACGCAAGCCTTGGGTTTTTAATTTCATTCTTTCAGATTGAGAAATGCCAAGCATTTCCTTTACTTTGGTCTTCCAATCGCAGGTCTTTGCATATTCCATTAAAACACTTTGCCTTCTCAAGCCACTCTTTGACTGTTTATACATTGATTTATAACATCACTTATTACTCTGCTGACTTTTTAAAAGATCATTTGCTTTCTATACGTGCTTTGTCCTTGATGCCATTCCACAGCTTTTCTGGTCTCCGGTCACCCTTTATCAATGCATTCCATCTCTGCTTGAGTTAGCCTTTCAATTAAGTTAAAGCTACAAAAGGTTGTGTTTCGGCTTCCAAGGATTTGTTTGAATTTTAATCATCGAAAATAAAATGTGAAGTTATATTCTGAAGTATAGAACTCTCCATATGAAGATAAGATCCACAAACATCCAAGGATCACTACTTAATACTATTATTATTAAAAGTTATGCCAAACAAAATCCAGACTGACTCTTGTGGAGTTGATTCTGACTCATCGAGAGCTTACCATACAGAGCAGACCTTCCCCTGTGGGCTTCTGTGATTGTAACTCTCTACACTACTAGAAAGTCTCCTCTCTGTCCTGTGTAACAAAGGATGGTTTCAAACAGATGACTTCACAGTGAGCAACCCAAAGGGAACCCACTACCCTACCAAAAGATAAAGACAGTTAGCATTTTTAACAATTCCTGCAGTCCAAAAGTGACCAAATTATCAACCAGAATTCATATGCAATTACTGCTGATTGGAATGGAAACATTGGAAAGAAAGAAGATTCAATGGTAAGAAAAGACCACTTTGATGATAGACTTTGCACTAGAGATTATAACTTAGGGTTTTATAAGACCAATCACTCCCCTTTGCAAATAACTGTATAGATCTCCACAGGTGGAAAACATGGGACTCAAATCTACATTTGCAAAAAGAGACAACAGATAATTTCATTATTATAAGTCACAACCCAACCTGTGGTTGCTTCAAAAAATCCTTTAGTTGATCGCATGCAAAATCAATTTGAAGTTTCAGAAAATCAAAGTATGACAAGAGCCAAATTTTGACTTGGAGTATGTCTAAGGTAGGTGAGACAATTTCACATTAACATGGCTTCTAAGGATTATTCTAGCTCGACCAAAGTACATGTACTAGTTTTTCTCCCTAAACATAAAACCTCACCAAGTTGACTGCATAGGAAAGAATAGGACTGTCCCATGAAGTTTCCCAGACTTAAAACTTGACAGAAGCAGACAGGCTCATATTTGTCCAATGCAGTAATTCATATTCTGAATGCCTGACCTTATAGATTTTAGCAACTCACTGTATATGTAGCCCACAATGTGACAAAGGCTTCTTATTTTTTTTCTGGCAGTTCATTTTATATGCAACCTTCTTTGTCATACACCCTAATTCAAAGATATCATTTCTACTGACTTTCTTATTAATTATCAAATATTCTTATATAGATGAGGCAATTTCTATTTAGTACCTTGAAAAGGTCATTTGTAGCAGGTTTATCCAGTTAAATATGTTACTTGAATTCCTAATGGCTTCTACTATGGGCACTGAGTGTGAATCTAAGTAAAATGAAATCCTGATGACATCAGTCTTTTATCAATGCACCATAATGCTACTTATGGGTCAAGCTGTTTTTACTTCCATCAGTAAGTGCTTCAAGTGCTCTTCACATTTGCAATTTTGTGCCTTCAGCCTATCAAAGGTGGTTAATGAGTCTTCTTCCAAGCACAATAATGTGTTCGTCTTCATTTTGTACTACTTCTCAGAATATTTGGTCAGCATAAAGATTCAGTAACCACAGTGAAATAATACACTAGCACACACTTTTCATAATTTTAGTCAAAATAGTTGAGCCTTACATTTAACTCTAATACTTCATCACTTTATACTTTTATCTATTTCTCATATTCTTAAGATATTTATCTTTCCTATTCTTTTTCAAGGAATTACAATTAAAATTGAAATTTCCCAGAGTTTGGGAATAATTATTAATATTATTTTAGAATTCCTAATATAACAAGTAAAATTTGGCTTAAAAGCAGACTGGACCTTGTTTTGTGAGGCAACAAACCTAAATATTTATTCAGGTAATTATTTGTGTGTTTATATTAATTCAAGGTTTCATTTTTTTCACTGTGAATAAGCAAAGCTTAGTATTTATATATATAATATGAGCTTAGAAGTTACTATTTGAATTTTGTAATAAGCCCATGGTCCTGAAGTTGATTCTGAATAAAAATGATGCTATATAGGTTGTTCTCCCAGGTTTTAAACCTTTATGGGAGGAGATACTTTCACCTTTCTCCTGGGTTTGAACCACTAACCTTGTGATTAGCAGTTCGATGCTTACCCTTCAGTGTCACTAGGGCATCAAATCTTCTTATAATTGTATTGGAAATCAGAAATAGTAAGTCAAATTTATTAGCTTATCAAAATATATTAGTTTAAGTAAATCATTTGAGTTTCTGAGCTATGACCTAGAAATACTTCGAAATAGCTTCCAAGGCCACTAAATGTTTATCTTAAAATAGATATCTATAGGACTTATTATATTTTGAGGTATATAATTTTCAAATAATATTAATAAAGTCATACTTGAAACAGATTGCATAAAACCTTGATCCCAAAGCAATTTTGAAAGATGCTTTAGGATTATTGCAGAGTAAAACTGACCAGTCTTGTTGATCACTCACCAGGCATGTAGGTTCCCATGACAGTCTTTGAAAGAGCAGAGGTATTAACCCCACAGTCCTGGCCTTGCTCCAAACATGGTAATTAAATCCTATTCACCTTATATTCCCTACATATTTTCAATTAGCTGATTTTTCTTCATTTCTCCTTGATATTGCTATTGGGAAATATTCCTGGCACAAATTTCCTATAATCTGTTCTCCCTTGGAATTTCACTCCAACACTTTGAAACTTAGGATGAATGACATCTTCATATTTAAGGTATTCTACAATCTGATAAATTGTGATGAAGTGTACAAATTATTATATAGAATATAGAGCTCAAAAATGTACTGTTTTACATATTCTAAGTGTTTTCATTTTACTACATCATAAGAGAAGAAAAGCAAATAATAACCAGGATATTTTAATGTACAGAGAGGAATTTCTGGGCAAGACAGTGGAAGTTTATTCTAAGGAAAATAGCTACAAGTTGCCAAGTTCTACTTCACTTTAAATTTCCCCCTTCGCTTTGAAGAATCTACATCTGGCTAGGTAGGGAGAAGAGCAGATGGGATGAATTATGGATTTAAACACCCTTTGACATCACATCAAGCAAGCACCTTGGCTTTTGCTTTATAAATGGAACTATACTATTTTCCACTTATTGTAGCCATGGCAGCATTTTATTAAAGTGTTTTAGATTAGATACAATATAATATGTGAAATAGTGTAAGTTTCATACTATAGAAAGCACAGTAATATCAAACTGAATGCAAAACATTATATTTTAAATGATTATTCTTTTGCACTAGTTGAAATTATTATTTTCATCTCAAAACCTTAACAATATTCCTTAGTGTATATTTATTTCAAGGATTTAATTATTCCCTGAGAAATCAACACTGTCTAGGGATTGTTGCCAGAAACAATTTTCTTGATTTTCTGACAGTTCTTATTAACTTGCAGGTGGAATTTGATTATATGATTAAGACAGAGCATCTGATGAATTGATTTGTCACATAGTTTAACAAGTATTATTTGAAAACTTATCATGGGGTACTTATAGTTTGTTAGTAAAACAAAGTCATATTTTCAAAGTGCTTTTATTTTACTTAAAATTGCGTTAGGCCAGGTGGTTATAATAATTTGAAGAAAAGGAAAAAGTAGTTGATAAAAGTATAATCATCATAGAATCAAGTGTCAAAAATCATCATATAATCAAGATGGTTTGAAATGGTTTCCCTGAAGAGATGCCATGTCATTAAAACTCTGAAGAAAAAAGTAGTAAAGTGAGGAAAGAAAAAAATAGAAGAAAATAGTTCCAAATGGGGAAGTAGCAAGTGCAATACGTGAGGTAGAAGTAGCTGTGTATAAACTGTCATGCCTGCACTGTTTCTAAAGGAGCGAGCCCTCCGGGGGCGGGGGGAGGGGAGGGGTTGTATGTGGGGCTGAGATCTGCATGCCTGGAAGCTTGAACCCACCAGCAGCTCTGAGGAGGAAAGCCTGGGCTTTGCACTCAGAAACAGTGTATGAAATGCACAGCGGACCGCCTGGAAGTCTGTGAGAAGAGAGAAAAGAAGAGAGCTGGGTGCATGTCAATGTCACCATATCATCTATGAAAGCATGGGCTTCACCTCATGAGATGGAAATCGGTACTGGTATTTTGGCTCAAAAAAGTAGACTTGCCTGCTCTGCTTAGCATAGAGCACAAGAACATATGGAACAACGTGGGCAGGAACAGAGCTATGTGAGGGGATGCTTAGTGGTGGTCAGACTAAGGTGGTAATTTGCAGGTAAAAACAACACACTCTCTGATGGATTGTATATATCCCACTATATGACAAATATAAGAGGGATAGATAACCTTGAGGATTTTGTCCTTTGAAACTCAAAGAAAGAAGTTGGTATTTAATAGAATAACTAAAAGAAGATCGAGGAGGAGTTTTTGTAAGAACTCAGTTCAATATAATGACTTGAAAGTCCTCAAAGACTAATTGACATTTAAAACTGTGAATGGGTGAAATTATCTGTGAATTAAATGTCACTATAAAGAAAAGAAAGAGGAGCATTGATTCTTTGGGAATTTCCACACGTATAATCCAAAGACTCAACGTGAGCAAAGGCGTGTGAAAATCAAAAGTAGAATGCTTTCTGCAGACTTAACCCTTTGTCGGTGTTATTGGACAAAGTAAGATGGACTGTGCAAAGAGATATTTAGTTTAAAAATAGTGAGACCACTGGACTTTGCAAGAGTATTCCAATGTCAACTACGTAGGCAAGATCCTTAATGATTAAATTGTGAAGGAAATGACAGAGAGGAAGCAATAAGTTCAAGTTTTAAAATTTAGTAAATTTGGGGATTTGGCTGGAAATAGAAGCAGATAAATGGGACAGAAGTTCATGTCAAGTCAAAATATTCCAGACACATTTCCTAGCTAACAATTATAAAATTAGCATTTTCACTATAAAACATAGAGATCATTCTAGCATGAAAAAAGCAAATAAATTTCTTGGGAAAGTTGTATGTTCATATGCTTGCAATGAGAAAAAATAAGACAAAATTGAGAAAAAGATGTCTTAAACATATAGCTAATAACTCACTACTCTATAGTCTATATGGACTCAAGGGAACCCTGTAGAAAAGGGTAGAACTTCCCCCTGACATTTGTGGAGACTAACATTTTACCTCATCTCCCTCACACTGAGAGACTGGTGGTTTTGAACTACTGATTTTGAAGTTGAGAGCCGGATTTGTAACCAGTATGTCAACAGGGTCCCCAAACATATACTTAGAAGAAGATGAAGATGAAGCAGCAAGAGCAGCAGCAGCAAACTCGCTACCATCTAGTCATTGACAAGTCACAATGACCCTATAGGACAGGAAGAAACTATCTCTGGAACTTTTGACAAGAGTGCAAAGCCCAGTCTTTCTCCCAGAAAGCATCTGGTGGTTTCAAACTGCTGACCTTGTAGCTAGCAGACCACATAATCATCATGTCAGGAGGGTTTCTTCCCAAACATATACTCAGGAATAAATAATAGAATAGTGAATTTCAGTATTTTGTCCATTTATAGAAAAATATTTAAATTAAATGTAATATATTAAAAAAAATTTCTACCATGGAACTAAAAACAAAGAACAAACAACAGCTAGAAACTGAATACAGAATTATATAATATACAATTTAATTCTAATACCATAATACTAACAAGAAATTTCAAATAATATTCATAGGATTACACATGAACAGTTCATTTAAAATAGGTTTACACTTATTTTGATGCTTCATACATTCAACAATTTTCACATTGATCTAATTTTCATGTTTTCATGCTAACAAAATGTTAAAAATTTAAATATAAATTAAATTCCCAATTTAAAAAATAACAATTTTTATTTATTATATTTTGTAGCTCAATGATATTGTTGTTGATCATTGCCATCAAGATCATTCTGGCTTATGATGAAGTCATGTATGCAGACTAAAATCTTTTTCAAGAATTTTAAAGGTTATGACTTTTGGGAAGCCTACTACATTGAAAATCATTAATAGTGATTTATATGGGATTGCCATAGTACAGATATTAAAAATTGCTAAGAATCCATTCAGTTGATTGTTTCAAATTATACTTCCAGAAACTTTATACAAAAGTAGATAATTCTTATTAGAGTTCAGTAGATGAAAAGGAGATGACAGTCAATTGCTTATAAAGAATGATTCCAATTAATGCCAAAAAGAAAACAATGCAAATACACATAAACTTTTAGAAACTCCACTGTAATGTTTCTGATTGATGTTATCAAAATAGAGACAAATCCTCTTTTAATCATTATACTTTAAAACTTTAGTAGACAATGATTTCATTCTTTAAAGTATAATAAAATCAACATGTTGCTACATAATTTTACAGATACCCTGTTCCCTCTACCATTCTCACTATAATGGTATATGTAGACTAACAAATAAAGCATTGGGATTAGATGGAACCCATTAACAAACTGCCACATGCAGATTTTGCAACCTTGCTTGCTGTATATCAATAAAACTAAGGATATTTGTGAAAGTCAAAGACTGTAACCTTTATGTGGATAGCACTTCAATCTATAGGAAGCAAAAATCCTAACTGGATCAATTTCCATCATCATGATAAATAGAATAAAGATTAAAGTTTTAAAGAATTTCATTTTACTTCTATCTACAATCAGTGCTCACAGAATCAGAAGTAAAAAAGTAAAAGCCTTCATGACCTTCATTTGCTGACTGGGTATCAATTAACAATAAGAGATTGGAATATACAAGGTATGAATCTAAGAAAACTGGATGTTGTAGACAATGAAATGGAGCACACAGAGGTCAACCTTCTAGTTGCTAGTGAAATGGACAGATGTTGGCCATTTTTAATCAGCTTGTGAAGGAACGGGCAGTATCATTCCCTTAGAGTAAGGGTCACTATTTGTCTAAGTGAACGCAACTGCACCCAACGGCTATAGCAATATTAACAGACATCATCACAGCCCAAATCAATAAAGGATTTACTTGCTTTAGCTTCATGGCCATCTTTTAATTTCTTGGCCTGTATTTTTTCAAAAAGTTTTTCATCCTTTTATTTTGATGTTAGAGTAACTGTAGCTACATCATTTAAATATTTAATTGTTTTATAATAAAATTACTTCTTTCACAGACTTTCAGTTATTTTATAGCTTTTTTACTCACACCTAATCTAAGAGTTATTAAATAACTAGGAGAAAGAAACACTAAGAAGAAATTTGATTAAATAATTTTTAAGTCCTGCCAAATGATAAATTATTATATTCATGGTTCTTTCTGTGTTGACTGAATCAGAATGTGCTCTTGAAAAATCTTGTTCCATATATACCATATTTTTCAGAACATAAGACGCACCTAACCAGAAAACACAACCAATTCTTAGAAAAGGAAAAAACAAAACAAAATATTCTGAAACAAATAGTACCAGTATACTAAAATGTTCTGGGGTACCACACCTTCGGACCATAAGACACACCCCCATATTCCCCCACTTTTGGGTGGGAAATGTGCACCTTATGGTCCAAAAAATACGGTACATCATTCTAAATCCTCCACTGCTCTTGATGAAAACAGGGCATCTACTTATTGAGGACATTCTAACTCAGTGACCCTACATTATACCCTAAGAGAGGAAAGAGACTCCACAATCAGATATAATTTATAAAGATGAATTTATTCAATTAGGCAAAGACACATGTGGATGAATAATGGTAAGAGATCATAATTACGTGTCAAGGGTTACAGAAATATGGACCATTAAATGGGACATGGAAGACAAACAAAACTATCATAAAGTATGATTGAAGTACATCTATGAAATCAGAAGTACAGTTGGGACGACAGAAATAGGAATAGGGCTATAATTTAGATAGGTATAAAATACATGATAAAAAACTATTGGATTGTTTCTGGAACTGTAGAATCCAAGTATCTGGCATATTACTCATAGTCAATCCCAAATTCCATGAAGAGACCACCCTGGGAAGTCCTAAGAGTCAGAACACTACTCACCGGACAGACTAGGGCGTGGTAGTAACCCATTGCCTCATGGAATCTTCCTGAGTGTAAGCCTGTTCACACTGCCAGTGAGTAGAAATTCAGTGGAGACTGACTCTATGTGGAAAAATGGATTTAGGAATTAAATTATAAATTGGAGTCTTATGCAATTGTAGTGCTCAATATCTAAGCTTTAATATAATAGTGTTTCTGAGGCTTTGTGGTTCATCTTAGAAGCACACAGCCTCATCTTTCTCCCAGGAACTGCTGATGGGTTTGAACTGCCAGCCTTGCCATTCGCAGACCAATGCTTATCTGACAGTGTCACATTTCCTCTTGACAATGTGTAGTTCCTAAAAGTGTCAGGCACTGTGACCTTCCATTTTTTGGAAGCTTAAACGTATTGAAACTATCACTCAATATGTCAATCAATCACATTCATTTCTATTTTTCTCTAGTTTATTCTGTTGGTTTTATGCTGTTTCTTGAATAACTACCCCTAAGTTGTTGTTACTTACAGTGTTTGACAGTAACTGTTAAAAAATATCTGGTCATTCAGTAAAATGTCAAAACTCTTTTAAATCGTCCAAAATTTCTTTCCATCAATAGATTATGGTCATCAGAACAACAATCATTTTGCATTCTTATTTGTTGTGCCAAATTATACCCTCAGTATGTAATGTAGAGAAAACCCAAGGAAAGGAAACTGTTGATTATATTTGACTGCATCTGATCTGTTCTCATTTACATATCCTTTTAGCTATTAAAACTCTATTGAAGGTCATCTTATCCTGAATATGTCCCTATTGTTATGCCATTGTCCCTTCCATCTCAAATCATCAAATTCTTATTTCCCTCATTAAAGCTTATCCAAATACTGTTTGCTAGATTCCAATTTACAGCAACCCTAAAAGATAAAGTAGAATTGTGCCATGGTTTCCCAAACTGTAAATTATTATAGAAGTAGACTAATACATTTGTCGCCTGGGTAGCAACTGCTGGGTTTCAGTTCTTCATTCTCAACCCCAAAAGGATTCATGTGACAGAAACACTTTTGTAAATCCAAGTAACTTTCATGAGGGAAAGGGAAGTTTTGTATAATATAGTTTCAGATAGTCCTATACATGCCCTCTCTGGAAAGCGTGCAAGACCTCATGGCAGGGACTGTAGAAGAGTGTTCCAACAAAAGTGGCCACCTGAGCAAACGTGAAAATCCATGTGGAAGATGGGCCATTCAGAGGAATCTCAGAACCGAAAGAAGGAGAATGTGAGCCCTGTGCACAGGCACACACACACAGGAGAGAGCCTGCTTTCCAACCTGAAAGATTAATCTGCCCCCCAGCCCTAGTCTGTGTTACTTCTCTCCTCCTATCCACACCTGGGGTGTGGGGGGTGAGACTTGGAGAGCATGAGCGTGGCTGAGAGTACTGTCCCATCTCAGTGGCTGAGTTCAAGTGTATGTGTGAAGTCACGGTGCTGGTGCCTAGTTTGGGTGCTCAGGTTGATCTTCTCCCATGTCAATACGGAAATGGTCTGCAAATGCCCAACGTTGGATTTTCCCCATAGATGTCTAACAGGTGTCTCATTTCTTGTAACCCCTACATTATAGCATGACCAGCTAATTTTCATTTAGCTCAGCCATTTGATGCAGACAACCCCTTTATTCCTAATCTTTGTATCTTTCAGATATGAGTTACCAACTTTTGTGTTCACAGCTCAAAGCTCCACCATTTTGCTACCAGGACTCCTAATCTCCTCATTAGATGCAAATTATTTTACTTTTGAAGAAGAAAATATGGAAACTGGTTCAATACATACATATTAAATGAGAGTTTGATTAATTGTATTCCATCTAGTTTTATATTCTCCCTAAAAACTCTATTTACAGTATCACATAACTGTTAACTGCAGGGACAGATTAGAATTTTTAGTTTTCATGCTTCTTCTCCTTGTTCCTTTCATATACAGGTTTATGTATTTTGGTCTCTCACCTGTATGTATGTATGTATGCATGTGTATGTACATGTGTGTGAGAGAGAATGATGCATCTTTTACTAATTTTTGTCTATCATCGGAACGCTGGGAATTCAGAATAAACCACTTGGCTTTAAGTTTTTATACATAATAGGATAAAAACAAAGTTTTGACCTTATCGTCCATGTTGATTTGGTGGTCTATAAACCTTTATAAGCTGGCTGCCATCCCATTTCACAGAATGTCTTATCCAAGAATTCATTGAGGAAGATTAAATCACCATGTACTACATCATGTATATCTTTCACAGTGCACCTTCTGGTATGCTTTCTTATAATCTTTCTTTTTTCCAATTGCTTTAGGCAGAGTTTTTCTAAGAATAATAAAATTTGCTCTCATATCCTCCTAATTGGCAGACATAGAGTTTCTAAAATTTTTCAGTTATGCAAGGTGAACAAATATTAGCTTTCAAGTGATCACCATCTTCAGTTACACATGCAGTTTACTTAACTGGAATGTTAGTTTCGGGTCCATCTCCTATTCAAGAAGAACTTGAGAAATGTCAGAATCAGTATTTTTGCCATTGATATTCACAATTTATGTACTTTATCAGCGCATGATCTTTCACTTATTTATTTATTTGCAAGTGTCAGTCTAGGAAGGATTTGTCTCTTCCCTGAAATAGCCAATGATTCATTTATATCAATTGAGGTATAAAAGCATATTGTGTTAAAATTCTAAAGGAGACAACTGTGTCACATTGAATCCCTGTTATATTCTAGGCACTCTGATTAGCACTCACATGTAAGACAAGTATTAGTACATTTGTTAGATGAAAAATTTTGAATTCAGAAAGAAATAAATATAGTGTAATTTCAAATAATTTATGAGTATAAACTATTTCTTCCTTTCTATTATGGCAATAAAAACTAATTCTTCCTCAGTATGACAGAGGCATGCCTCTTCTCACTAACACAGAGTCTTTCTTTGTGCATTATTCTTGATGTATTAATTTTGCAATTTAAAAGATATTTCTCGGCTTGAGCACAAACAAGCAGCCATTTAGCTCAGAAGCAACAAAACCCACCATAAAAGAAGATCACTTACCTGTGCGATCATGAGGTGCTGAAACAATCAGGTATCAAAGAACAAAAATCAAAATCAATGGACCAATTGACTCCTGATATCACTGATGACAAATGGATACAAAGGCAAACAAAGTAGAAGAAATGATGGTACCCAGCTAACAAATGATTGAATGCCTGGAATCTCAGAGACTTGTAGATAATCAAGTCACCATTCAGCGCAGAAACAGCAAAGTCCACATGCAGGAAGCACACCAGCATGCGTGATCAAGAGGGGCCGAAGGGAGCGGATATCGAGCACCAAAGAACAAGAATCACATCGTTACATAGGAGGAGGAGAGCAGGGTGGGGACCTAAGGCCCACTGGTGGGTAATTGGTCACCCTTTTACAGGGGAGACAGGGGGAGGAGACAGACCAGTCTGGGGGCAGCCAGGCAGTGATGATGCAT